>PVJI01020446.1:0-29007 GCA_004026765.1 Micronycteris hirsuta | reverse complement strand
CACAGAACAGCGGCATCGGGAGAGGGGAACAGGCCACTGGGCACCGATAGGGCACTCAGCCGCCGGTCACAGGGCACACCGGCCCGGTCCGAGCGCCAGGGCCAGGCCAGCGGCTCTGCCAAATGCCTAAACTGAGGATACTTTCAAAGAAAAGAGGTTGTACAACCTTCAGATACCAGCTGAACGTGGCATTGGGCCCTGGCATTGGGTTTGGGCGCACCAGCATCACCATCAGCACCGGGTAAGGTGTCGCTTTATGATGCCTCCGTGGCAACTCCTCAGGCTATGACGTCACACCCTGGTTATGACATCACACCCCTGGCTATGACGTCCCTGGGCAGCAGGAATTTTCCAGCTCCGTTTAATCTGTGGGGCCATTGTCCTATACAGCACCTGTCACGTTTGCTCAGCTCCCGAGTATGCCTCCTGAATTGAGCATGCTGAGCACAATTTCCAGAAAGCACCTCACCGAACCCTGGTTCATACATGATTCATTCATTCGGTCAGTCATTCATTTTTCAATTAATCCCTGTGCAGCTTAGGCCTGTTCAAGAATTACAGTGTATTTTACAGGTGACGGAGGATGAGGGTTTGGACCTGTGCAGCAGCCGTGAACAGGGAAAACAGACATGAGAGGCAGGGTTCAAGGAAGACACCAGAAGTCAAAACAGCAGACAGTGTGATTGGCTGAACGTGGGAGAAGCAACACCCCAGGATGACTCAGACGTTTTCCACCCGGGGGACTGGGTGGACGGTACCCATCAATCCCACGCAAGGCAAGGAGAAGGGGATCTGGTTCGGGGAAGATACTCAGTTCAGCTGGGGATGGGCTAGGGCAGCCCCCACGGAGCAAACAAGGAGGGCTGGCCTGGAGGGCTGGCAACGGGGTGGGAGCTCGGCATTCCAGACGGGTGGTTGCCTGGAACCAGAGAGAGGGGACAGTGATGGGCAGGCGGCCAGCATGGGGCCCTGGCTGCAGAGCTCAGGCCATGGGGCCAGGGCACAGGCCAGCCTGCTCCTGCCCACCCCTCCCTCAGAGGGATGAAAACCAGCCTCGAAGCCCAGGTGAGGCCAAGTCTGACCCTGGGGAGGCCGTGGCTCCTGCTGCTATGTCAGAGAGTTAGATGGGCCAGGGGCGGGCCAGGGGCGGCAGCAGGCCGACCCGCTGCCAAGGTGGGCACATTCGTGTCCAGGTGCGCCTGCAGCCCAACGGCCAGCTCGAAAGAGCCACGGAAATGAAACACAAAACAAGAGCAACTTAAAAAAAAATTATTTCCTTCTATAGCAAAAGAAAGAAAAAGAGAAAGTAGTTCTGCCCCACGAAAATGCCTGGTGCGCATCTCTGCCTGACCTCTGACCCCAGGCTGGAGAATGCCGGAATCTAATTAAACGCCCGCCACGTGGGAGGGAAGGCAGGACCAGCTTCCCAAGCTCTAGTCTCATCTCCAAACCCAATTAGTGCACATGGGCCTTGAAGGGACGGGAGGTGTCTTTCCCTTCAGGGTAGGGGACGAAGAGCAAGCGTGATGTGGTTTCAGTGGGAACCCCCTTACCCCTGAGAAGTAGCCCTGTTTTTAATGCACACTCGGAGAAAACCTGGTCCAGTCCCAGCGGACCCCTCTGGCCGGCCGGCATCGCAGCTCGGGAGGCAACCACGTGACCTGGAGTTGGGCGAGTGACGTTTGGAGGGGCGCTGCCCCTGCAGCTCAAGGGCTCGCCTCCAGCGGGCATCGCCTGGGCACTTCCCGGGCTCCGAGGGCACGGCGTGCCCGGGGCTGCGTGATCGCCCAGCACCGCCAGGTGTCCCCACCGGCCCACGGCGCTTCATTCCTCGTGTGGAAGAAGGACCCGGACATTCCTGTGGGGGACACCGCCCAGGCCTCCCCACGCTGCCTCCTTCGGTCGGATCACCCCCATCATAAATTTTGTCCCAACTCAGGGTTTCGACCCGTTGCCACCCGCCTGCTTTTCTCTCGGCAGGACACCAGCTCTGTCCCCTGAGAGAAAACCTGTAGTGTCCGGCTCCCAGGGGAGTCCAAAGGGGCCGGGGAGGGCGTGAGAAGCCCCAGCCCAGGGCCCCGGGGTCTCCATTGCCGTTTGCTGACACCCCGCATGACAGCGCTCCTCTCCTCAGTCTGTCACCTTGACGCGGCCTTCGCTGTCCTCGACCTCACCGTCCCCCACCCTGTCCTCCCCGGTGTTGTCAAAGCAACCGGCTAATGCGCAGCTAATGCACCGGGAAGTTCAAGAGGAGCCAGCGAGGCGGGAGGGCGGGCCAGGAGTGGAAGGCACCGAGAGGACATCGTCCCCAGGGAGCACCCCCCCACCTCCACCTGCCCAGGCCTGCACCTGGCCTGCAGGACGGGGCCGGGGCTCCAGAATGTGCTCTTTAGTCTCAGACGGTGGCCCACAGGCCGGAGAGAGACCTGTTGGAACCTCGGGCTGGTCGCCAGGACGCAGGGGGCCTGCTGCCGATGACCTTGGTCCCGCCTGCTCTGGCTGTATCCTCTCCTTCTGCTCAGTGACCCCACCAAGAACAGGGAAAGAGGCTGCCGGGACCCCCAGGCTGCTCGGCTTAATCGCAGCTCCTCCCAACTCCAGCCGCCGCTTCTGCAGGACGGAGCCTTCCCAGCCGCTCCGAGGATGAGCCGGCGTGGCCACTGGGGCTGCCAAGCAAAAACCCCAATTGCTCTGGTGTTCTTCATCCTATTGACAGCAGTTTAATTCGGTCAAGCTGCGTCTCGTCTTGGGAAAGTTTCCAGACCCGGAGGGGGGGCGGTCGGGATGCCACCCCCCGTGACTGGGAGCTGGGCCCGAGGCTGGGTCAGCCCATGTGTCTGCCGCAGCTGGGGGGGGTAAACCCCCCGAAATGTTGCCACAGCGCCCCCCGAAGAGTGGTTTGGTTCTGTCTGGACTCTTTCCCTAAACGCACCACTTTAGAGAATCTAGCAGAGGTAGAGTTTTTAGAAGTATTTGACGGTAATTTCAGATGATTTTGAGAGTTTCGTGTGAATTTCACAGAACCCCGGTGTCCCCTTAGGCTCGTTCCCAGAAAACCACCGAAGAATCAGCCGTCTGCCCCACGGGTGTGGGCCTGGCCTCAGCAGTGCCATCAAAGAGAAGAGCGGTTCTCGTAACTCAGGACTCCCCTGGAGCCGCCCGCAGGACATGGGGAGGAAGGGCCAGGCCACACCCGTTCCACCCTGCCCAGCCCCTCAGAGAAGGCCGCGTGGGGGTCTTCAGGTTCTTAGAGGGGGCGGGGCTAGAGGTAGCGGTGTCGGGGGGCGGGGGGCAGGGGGTGCCCTCACGTGGTCCCGGGACTACCTGTCTCCCAGGAACTGTGGCTGGCATCCCTGAGTTCATACCTGCACCACGTCCTATTCTAAACACTCCCGCAAGTTGAATGCTTGTTTGTACCAACTTTCCGCAGATGGCACTGTAATCATCCCCAGATAATCATGGACAGGTCGACCACAGCACAGGGAGATCACGCAGCTGGTCCGGAGGCTCGCAGCGAGCACGTGGCGGCTCCAGGAGCCCCGCGGAGGAAGCCTGACTCCGGGCGCTGAGCTCCGAGCGGCCCAGCCCCGCAGCGCCCAAGCCAGGGCCGGGAAGTGGCTGGGAGGGCTTGTGGAGACGCAGGTCGCTGGGGCACACGCCCAGTTTCCAGCTCTGCAGCACCGGGCGGGGCCCGAGACCGATATTCGATATTCGAGCGCATCCAGGAGGAAGTTCTGCAAACGGGGGAAGCTCTGGCTAGAAGCGCTTCTTCTTCCCACACACAGCTCCCGCCCAGAAGAAAGCTCAGTGGCGGCCGCAGCCCTGGGCGATCTGGCGCTTGTCAGCAACCTGCCAGTGTCCTAAGTCACCTCTCCAGTGTCTCAGCTGGCCCTGTGCTAACTAACACTGGAGGGGGAGGTGCAGGAGAAAGTTACAGCCAGTCAGAGGAGCCCCGGCCTGGGAATCAGCCTGGGGGAGGTTGCCCTGTGGCCTCTGCCCTCCCCTCCTTTCCACCTACCACTCTGTAGTTGCTAACACGTGGTCTCTCAGTTATTCTGTCTCCCCAAGTTAACTGACCGGCTCCTGCACCCTCCCGCCCCCTCAGGAGTACCTGTGAGGACGGGGGAGGAAAACCGAAGCACACATGCGACAAGAACAGCGCAGTTCTGGACGCCGGAGGCGGGGTGCACAGAAACGCACACCGGGACAGAGGGATGCGCCTGGGCTCTGAGACCCACAGCGCCCGAGGAGCCCTCCGACGCCCTGGTCTGGAAGGCCCACGGGGTTCTCCGCGGCATCCCCGGGTCAAATACGAACACCTCCCACGGAGCATCCAGGATGGGGCCTCACAGGACCCCAGGCCCTGCTGCTCCCCAAACAGGGCCCTGTGGGGTCTCACGGGCCAGGACTGGGGCCGTGCCCACGGCAGGGAGTGCTTCCAGAGCGAGCACGCTCATGGCAGCTTCGCTCTGCCCTGTCTGCGTGTACACACCAAGTACACGCACAGAGAACTGTGAGTCTGCTTCCCTCCGCCTGGCAGCGCCTGCCCGGTCGCATTCAACCTTCCAAGGCTCACAGGAGATCACTTGGGGACGGTCAGGGCACGTTCTTTTGTTTTAATCTCTTGGGGTAACATGACTGAATAACGTTCTCACTTTCTTTTCAAAGATCATCCCTAAAAGATCTGCCATCGGGTGTGCTCATCACAGAATCCACGGACCAACCCCGGCCTGTGGCATCCGGGTCCCGACGGGCTCAGCACCATCTGGCATGAGGACAGCCCCTCACACGGGGTCCGGAGGCGGGGGCATCCTGTCCCCATGCTTCGTGGCTGCGAGGCTTAGCCTCTCTCGGCCTGGCTTTCTCGTGTGTCAGCTGGGAGGGAAAAGCTCCCATGCAAATCCCCTCATTTACTAAGAAAACATGAAAAGACCTTAAGGAACCAATGTTGACTGTTATGAATTAAAATTACGGTAATGACCCTGACTAAAAGGTCATCGGCGGGTTGCCCCCAGGGGTGGATGCATTTGTGGGGATGACGGCTGTGTGGTGGCCCCTGGGCTGCAGCCGGGCGAGGATGGACCCACACGAGGGGTCCCGGAGGACAGAGGAGCTTCGGCACAGCTCAGCTAAGGCCACTCAGATCCAGGGGGTGAGCTCAACAGATGCACCCACACCAACCGCGGCCGCACAGGGACTGGTCGAGAGCCGAGCCGCAGCACAGAGAAGACAGAATTGGAGAACGAGGCAGAGGAGAAGGCAGTCAGGGAGTGGACATGGGAACCCAGGAGACCGTCTGCTGAACCCTCGGCAGGCGGCAAGCCAACGTCCACGGCTGGACTTGTCCTACTTCTCACCGTCCATTGCTGGGGACAGCAGCCCTGTCTTGACGGACGGGAAGGAGCCCACGACACAGACCCAGCCACCCAAGGCACCCCTCCCCCCATCAGTGGCACATCTCGCACGGTGACGCAGAGGGGGGCCCGGGTTTCACACTGCTCCGCACGTTGGGGTCCCTGCTGGGGCCCTGGGTGGCCGGTGGACTCCGGGTCTTGCAGAGGATTTGTTCTGGGCCACAGCGATGTGCACACACCTTTCTCATCTACACAAACCAGAAGAGAGCTGCGCGTCTGCCCGCTGTGGCCCCTCTCTCACTCGCTGGCATTCCGGAATCAGAAAACCAGACTGGGGTAGCTGCACGGTCTGTGAATTGCACTTCATAGGCGGATCGGCCTGTGAGCGCGTGGCACGTGACGGGAGGGGACGTCCTCGATCGTGGAAAGGGGGTTGGCAGCCACTGGGACGGCCAAACGAGCCTCGAGGAGATACCACTGGGCGAGGAAGGCCTGTTACGTATCTCAGAGACTCCGGGAGGGCGCCAGGACCCGAGGGCGCTCTCCTCGCAGCGAGGAAGAGTGGAATCCAGCTCCGGAACCCCGCTCAAGAACTCATCGCTGTCGATCCGAAGTCTTTCTCCCTAAACGAGCTCAAGTTCATGACTGGGCTTCTCACGCTTGGATTTTTTTTTTTTTTTTTAAATAACAGCAGATCTCAGGGGAAGGCTGCCAACCCCATCTGGTCAAATGACTCACTTGTGATTTGTGTGTTAATGACTGGCGGTGGGTGGCACCCAGGGACCCCGCCTCCCGCCTGCACACCCTGCGTGGTCTTTCCCCACACACCCCTGGGCTGCTTCTTGGGTGGTCCAGAAACCACAGCAGGAGCGGTGATGTGGGACTTCCCACAATGAGTGGTAAAGGACATTCCCGCCTCTGCCCTGCCTTCCTGGATCCTGTTCTAGGAGGAGCTGGCTGGATGTTTCACCCACCCCATCAGGGGGCGGGGCTGGGGGAGGGGCTCTTCCTTGAAGAAAAATTGAGGCAAGAGCCTTCTGGCACGAGAGGCACCCCGGTAGAAGCAGATCCTGCAGCCATCAAGCCTCCGGATGACGGATGAAGACTCAGATGGCATCCTGACTACAGTCTCCGCCGAGTCCCTGAGCCCTAACCACCAGGCTACTCCATTTCCGGAAACTCTGTAGACAATAGATGTTGCTTGTTACCTTCGGCCACTCAGTTCCGGGATCATCTGCTGTGCCGCAGTAGATAACAAATACATAACTGATGTGCTAATTACAAGTCGCTTTTATCATTCATTCAAACCAGACACGCAAGGATCCTTATTGCCCAAAACTTTTAGAACTATTTATTAAAGACGGGTTGCTGATTTCCCAGAAGCAGCCCAAATGAGTTCCGGGAGTTATTGCACGCATGTGGATCTGTTTCTCATTTTGGCCCGTTGGTGATGTTATTTATTTGGGAAGAGGGTCTGTTCTGCCCTGGTGGCCCCCAGAGAAGACAAGCCGCCTCAGGCACCGTCTATTTCACACTGTGTAGTTGTGTGATGGCCCGGGCGGATGTTTGGGGCTAAGTCGGTCATTTGTGCTGATTTAAAAGGCCACAGAGGGGCTTCTCTCACATAAGAGAAACAAAAATTTATCTTACCAAAATAAATGTATTTTCCATGGATTTGGCAAAAAGTTTTTATGGCCTCAAGAGGGAATGGGCAGCCGGGGTGATCTCTGAGAATTTTGGCCACCTCTCGAATAGGTCGAGAGGGTTCCAAATGATTCTGCCTGTCTGCCAGACACCAGGAAACAAAGCAACCTAAAGCCCAAACAATTCTCTCTCCCCGTAGGGAAGGGGAGAGCCAGCAGCCCTGGCAAAGCGTCAGCCTGAGGGACAGCAGGCTCCGTTTGCCAGCCCTCGGTGACTGAGTCGGGCCTGCGTGTTCTGGAACGTCCCCTGAGGCCACATCTGGGAACCAACAGAAAACATGGATTCCCGAGTCCACATAAACCCTGTTTAGATTGTTGCCATGCTGAATGACGGGCTCCCCTTTCATTAGTGCAAATACTCAAAGGCCAGCAACATTGACAAGAGTCTTGGCTACAATTTATCTTCCCCGGGGAAGAACTACCCCCGCCTGCCGCAGCGGGGAAAGAAGGCAATCAGATTCCCGTCGCGACTGCAGCTGAAGAGGCTTTAAAAAAATAGGCCAACCAGAGCCTCTATTTTCCAAATATGGCAGCACCAATCCCCCTCTCCCTCCAAATACATCCAGAATTTCTTTACTTTTCATCTGTGGGAATCTGCCCTGCTACCCAGACTGTGTGAAGGGCCCCTGCTCTGTGCACCCCCCTCCCTCAATACACACTTTGCAGGCTCAGTTCCTGTTGGATTAGTTTTCGGCGCCCAGAGCCTGGTGCATTGTGGGAACAAATGCATCCAAACCAAAGTGTTCATGGGACGCATGATGTCCATATCATGATGTTTTACCCTTTCTTGTATTGCATGTTCTAGACAATTTATTTACTTTCTCTACTAGTCCTCCCTTCTACCTCTCATTCTGAAAGTCTATATTTTGCTAAGCTTTGATGGACTTAAGGCAAAAATCAAACAAAAATCACATTTTCACCCAGACTGAGGATATTACAACCCCCCTCCCCCAAATTATCGCAACCATGTTATGTGACCCCCACTGGGATGGCCACGAGCAAAGACCAGGGAACAACAAGTGTTGGCGAGGATGCGGAGAGACGAGAGAGATGAGACCCGTCATGTAAGGCCAGCGGGAACGTAAAAGGGCTCAGCCGCTGCGGAAAGCAATCCCGTGATTCCTCGGAAAGTTCAGCATCCAGGCGCCCTGGGGCCCAGGTCCCCCTCTCCTACGGATGCAGCCGGGAGCCCTGGAGACGGGCGTTCAGACAAAAACGTGCCCACGAGGGTTCGTAGCTGCTTTGGTGGAACTGGCCAAAAGGGGGGACAAGCCAGACACGTCTGTGAATCGAGGGACGAATGGCTAAACCCACGCGGGACCTCCACGCGTGGAGTGTCATTGGGCCGTTGAGGGGAACGAAATAGTGATACGTGCGACATCAGGCTGAGAGACGGAGCCATAAAAGACCTGTATCACACGGCGCCGTGTACAAGAAACGCCCAGAACGGGCACAGCCGGACAGAAGGTAGGTGAGTGGCCGCCTGGGGCTGGAGGGGGCGGGGGGTCCAGAGCTGAAGGGCAGGGGTCTCTCCGCAGTGGTGAAAATGTTCTCAGACGGGCTGCTGATGGGGGCACGTATCTGAATACACCAAAAAACCATTAAATCGCGTGTTTTAAATGTGAGGTATGTGATTATTTGTCAACAAGCCTTTTTTTTTTTTTTTTTTTTTTTTTTTTTTTTAATAAAACCACTGTGTAGCCTGGGGGAATTCACTAAGACACTGGAATCATCCTGTGTCCAGTTTATGGTTGGTCATTACAAGACTCGATGCGTGTGTTAAAGCCCATTGACTTCTGTGCTCCAAAATAGTGAATTTTAGTGGATGTGATTTTTTTTTAAAACCATGTGTCCTTCGTTGGAATTACAGGCTGAGGTCCATGGAGCAGGCCCGCCGAGGCTGGCGCAGCCGAGGAAGAACTCCGGCGTGCACAGAGAGGCCACTCAGAGCCGAGGCCGAGCCGGGGCCTGGCTCCATCAGCCGCATTCGGCCGCTGGAACCCAGACAAATACGAAGTCACTGCAGAGAGATGATCCCCATGAGCCCTGTCTACACTGCGGGCTTCCAGCAGAGTCCAGGGGTCCTCGTTTCCTCCCAGGGCCCAGGACCCCCGAGACTGCTCTGAACTCTCCCTTTCCTGTGTGCCCCAGACTGAGCTTGGGCCCCAAATGCAGAGGGGCGGCTCTCCACGAACACCCCGTGGCCTCTCGTGGCTGCTGGGTGTGCCTCAGATCCCAGCCATCCACACGTTGGCGGAGCCCTGTGGCTCCCAGGTGCTGGCTCCTGTCCCCTGTGACTCTGGGGACCACGTGCAGGGACCGGATGTGCCAGGCCACACAGCCCCCGAGGCCAGGGGACCACCCGTGTCTGCTGGGTGGGACGCAGCGGCAGCACCCAATGCAAAGCCCCAGGTAACCGAGACCGAAACCCAGGAAGTGGTTCCGCGGGGAGGCCGTCGTGGCAGATACATAGTGGACAGGGACTCGGGTCCTTCTGACTCCCCTCCTCCACCACCCTCCGCACGTGGTGTCCACACGCCTGGTCCAGGATGACCCCTGGAATCCCAGGCACCACCTTCAAATCCCAGGCAGCAGGAAGGAGAAGGAGAAGGAGGGGAAAATGGGCGCTTTTCCAGGTGCATCCAGAATCCTTCACCAAGACCCTTCCTGGAGAGCCACGCAGACGATCCACCTGGAGGTCGATGACCAGGACGTGGTGACGAGGCCACACGTACGTGCAAGGGAAGCCAGGAAATGTCGTTTTGCACTTGGGCACGTTGCCGTCTTCCAGGATGCCCACCGGCGTTCTGTGGGTCGGGAGTACGGGAAGGACTGCCGGCCTCCAGCTGCCCCGAGATCACTGGGTGGTCCTCGGAGGAGCTGACGCAGCGTCGGCGGCCTGATCCCACCGCCGCCTGCGGGTCTGTGGCCGGGCCTTGTTTCCCACCTGCAGAAACGCGCGCTCTCTCTCCTCGGTCCACAGTGCTGGGGGCTATGCCCACATGCGTGGTGTCTCCGTTTTTCCAGCTCCTCCCTTCACCCCATGGGAGGCTGTTCCAGAAGTGGAGGGAGGGGGAGCAGTCGGGTCCATACCCCTGAACCCCTGCCACATGCCCTCTCAGAATACTGCTTTCTGCAGTGGGGCGGAGCTGGAAAAGGTGTGTCTGAGGAAGGTGGACGGAGGCGCCTCGGAGACCCACCACCAGGCAGGGGCGTGGTTGCTACAGTCGCCAAGTGCTTGGAGGTCTCCCCGCCTCTCCTAGGTAAGGAGATCCTAACCAGACTCAGGCGCTCAACCCCCATTCACCCCATCACCCCACTGGCTTGCCAGTCAGGATGCCTGCGGCAGAGTCAGGGGTCACCAAGGCGGTGAGGGGACACGTGCGGAAAGCCACTGTTTGAGTAGCTGGGATGATGAGAAGGAATCGCACCAGGGAAGTCGCCGCCAGCAGCCCCTGCGCTCTCCGAGCGTCCCTCTCTTCAGCTTTGCTCCTGTTTCCTCTTGAGCCAGAACGAACTCCTATCAGTCAGGTCCCCTTGTGCCCACCTGGCAGGAGAGCGCTGGGCCGGGACCCCATTGGGACGCTCCCCGCCTTCTACTGGGGCCGCAGACTCTGGGGTTCCAGGCTCCAGATGGCCGTCCCGGTTGTTACGGAGCCAGTGTTACCCCTGCTAATGAGGTTAATAAAACTGAACAATTCACGAGCACCATCGACATATGGAGCGCCGCACACAACACAGATTTACCGGCATTCCCAGGAAATGGA
The DNA here is from genome assembly GCA_004026765.1 of Micronycteris hirsuta. Taxonomy (NCBI): domain Eukaryota; kingdom Metazoa; phylum Chordata; class Mammalia; order Chiroptera; family Phyllostomidae; genus Micronycteris; species Micronycteris hirsuta. The sequence continues at coordinate 18,183 of PVJI01020446.1, read as the reverse complement.
GTTTTTCCACGTCAGTGAGTTTTCGGGAAAATGCGGGCTTACCTCTTCACACCAATGTCTTTGCTGGAGAGATTAACCACTTGTCCATCTTGTGAAACAATTTATCAAAAGCCTCATGCACCATTTTTTTTTCAGGATGCCGCCTGATGAGCGTGCCGTGGAGCACGGTGGGGGCGCCTCCATCTGTAACATGTGGGGGTCGTTATTGGGACAGCTCCGCCGGAGACGTGGCCGTCTCTCTTCACTAGCCAGTAAGCTCCTCAAGCGGGAACCAGGGCTTTGTAACCTTAACCTTGTAGTGCCTGCAGCCTCACCCCTCCACAGTTGGTCCCCGGGACCACTGAGCCACACCGGGGAGCATGAGACGCGCTGAGCCTCAGGCCCCACCCCCGACCTGCTCACCAAACGAGACCCTGATTTTCACGGGATCCTCCGATGGCTCCTCTGCACAGTGCTGGCCGAGGAGCGTGACCTTCCCGCTGTCCTTGCCAGTGTGTCCCTGACCAGTCACGTCATCCTCGCCTGAGGGTGCCTGTTGGACTCCCCGGACACGGGGCCCCGTGCAGGCCCCAGAAGCTGAATCTCTGGGGAACAGCACCCAGAAATCTGTTTTTAGCGCCGTCCAGGGGTGAACCTGGGTCATTCTGATGGCCCATCTCGGCTAACAGAGCATCCGGCCCTCTGCTTCGCTCACGAGAGGCACTCGGTACACCTGGTTTTTTCCAAAGCAAACACTTTATTTCGCTTTCGAGTAGCTAGGCCACGTCCATGAACTTCTGCAGTGCCTTGGAGAGGGGCTGCCCATCACGGCACCGAGGTGTCTGCAGGGGAAGGAGCCCCGGCTCCAGGCACAGGCCTGAGGTGCAGCAGGTCCTGTGACCGGTGCTCCCACATCTCCAGGGACAGAAGGCTCAGCGAGGACTCCGCCCAGAGCTCCTCGGAAGGGACTGCTTCAGCCCCTCCAGCACCTCCTAGTCTCAGAGATACAGCCCCACCGTCTGACTGTCTGACACCATGGTTAAGACCTGCGGCTTTGCTAAGTGGAAGGAGCAGCCACATCTCCTGCTCACTGGCCCGAGCCTCTTCTCTCACCCCGTCCCCATCACCATGACAACACGCCCAGGTCAGCTGGATGGAACACCGGAGGGCCTAGAGCAATGGGCCACCCGCCGGCCCCCTGCGCTCCGAGCGAGCAGAGCCGAGACCAGCAGAGCCACCTCGCGGACCTCCCAACACAGAGCAACACAGCACCACAGCTTCTTTACGCCACTGAGATTTTGGTTGCTGGTCACACAGCATCTTTGTAGCAACAGAGAAGCCACAGAGTCTGTGGGATGGGGCCCCGCAAACTGCGAATTGCTACACAGTTGTAAACCAGTGAGGCTCGGGGAGGTTGCATGGATACACTGTATAGTAATCTGTTAGTGTGTCAGATGTGTGTATCTCCAAGGACCCCTTGGTCTAGGAGGTAGTCGAGGCTGTGGGAAACAGTCTCAGAAAGTCCTCATTCGGAGAGCCGTGGGGTCCAAGTGGGTGGAGCCTGGGGTTAGGTCTGATCTACCCGCCAGGGTTAGAAGTCTATTTTGTTCTCAGCCCTGTGAGCCACGTCTGGGTCCCAGCAGACTCCTCTTCTCCCTCTGGCAGCCCTGCTCCGTTACGGAAACCTCATCCAGTCCTTCCCACCCCAGCCCTCGCACTGGCCAGCCCATGCGGACCACCCCGGAGCCTGGGTCCGGCTCTGTCCACCTCCGAGGGGCCACTTCTCTGCCTTGGTGTCTGTCTCTCCAGGTGCCCCCCACAGGCGGCCACTGTGCGCACCAGAAGCCACTAATCCTGCATCATTTCGCGCGTTCCCTGCCTACTGCGTTCATCTTGAAGACGCGGCTTCACGCACACCAGCCCACCCCGTCCGAACACAGAAGGAAGAGCCGGGCTGCACAGACTCCTAATACCGGCGTCCGCCTGGGTTTCTGAAGGACCACAAAGCCACAAGCAAGCGCTGGGTGGGGACCCGAGCCAGCTGTTTCTTACTCTCGAAAGGAAGAAATCATTTCGCCCGACTCAAAGCCCCATCAGGCACCTCGCACGTTATCATCGTTGAAGCAATGGGAGGTGACCCGAGGTGGCGCTTTTCTTCCTAAGGGGACAGGACTTGTCCCACGGCCGGGTGCTGCGTGGCAGCGTCAGCTAGGCTGCGGGAGGGTCCTTTCCTCTCTAACCGAGAGGAAGGCGGGAGGCAAGCGCCTGTCTGGAGAAGTGACAGATGAGACAGTCAGACCCGTCGCGTCTGTCACATTTCTCCTCTTAACTCTTCTCGGCAATTAAGGCTGCCACGGGCCTCCCACTCCTTCTCAAACCCAGCTCGGGAGGCACTTGTCATTAACCCCCCCCCGCCCCCCGCCCCAATTCCTCGAGGCTTCTTCTTTGTCAAATGCCTTTACCTGAAAGAAGTCCCACTTCCCACATTCCCCCAAACACCCTTTCCTGACTCAGGCTGTGATGATCAGTGAGACCTTCGCCTCCTTCTCGTCTGTATCCAAACTCAGGTCAAGCACCGCCTCCTCCAGGAAGTCTTCCCTGCTCACCTCTGAAGGAGGGCAGAGACGTTAAAAGATAAATAACTAGTCTGCGGTCAAGCTAGACACGGTGCCGGGAAAGACTGGGGAACAACACCCGCAGATCCTCCAACATAGAACAAAATAAATCCCAGAGGAAGCAAAGAGTTAAACGTGGAAATGAAACCGTTTCTTTTTTTCCAAAAAGGAAACAAAAGGAGAAACGGGAGCTGAAGAGCGGCCTGAGCTCAGGAGGGAGAAAGGTTTTTAGGCATAAAAGCTGGAAGAAACCACAGACGGAAACACTGAGTCGATCACTCGAGATGAAATGTAACCCTTTCCCATGTCACAAAGCCGAATAAAAAGCAAGCAGCACTCTGAGGATAAATTGCCAGAGAAACGGCCAGGCAGCTGTGGCATGACCTGCTCAGTCCCGGTCACGGCAGGGCCACCTGGGGACTACGGGGACAGGGACGCTGGTGTCAATGCTGAGCCACCGGCTGCAGGCCCGGCCTCCGGGGGCTGAGCAGTCCCCGTGCCTGTCGGCAGAGAAAAACGACCGGGGAGTGTGCCCAGGTGTGAACCGCAGTCATGGAATTAGGCCTTTTTAGTTTCCTCCTTACGCTTTCCTGCATTTTCCATTTTTTGCAAAATGCACAGTAATAAAAAGTTTTATACTCAGAAAAATGGGTTTATTGTTTGGAAATGGGGATAGGGGAGGGATTTCTGAGTTCCTTGCCCTCTCTCGTCACCACACCTTCCCAGAGCGACGGTGCCAAAGTGCCCGTAGCTCCTCAGAGACGGCAGCATGAGGGCCGCCCTCAGGACCCGCGCAGGCACGCAGTCCGCTGTCGCCGCCGCCGCCGCACTTTCTCAGCCCTCTGCGCCCATCAAGGTCAACGAGGACGTCTCCCTTTTCTCGCTCAGGACAACTGCATCGAGGGGGAGAGAGAATTGGGGGCGGGGGGGGGTCCCACCTACTGTCTGCCACCTGCAGGGCTGGCCAGGGCTTGGTCACGTCACACCATCTGTGGCAGGTTCTGGTGTCACCACCTGACAGAAAAGGTTCTGAGTCAAGTGCATTGTCTGGTAAGAGCCACAGACGGGATTCCCCCCCCCCCGGGTCTGTGAGCCCCGAACCTCAGCTCACCCATCGACACCTCGCCACCTCCTGTCGGGGAGTTACAGCCCCACCCTGCCGCTCAGCAAGCCTGGGAGGTGAGCGATCACAGGACAGGCCCTGGCAGGCAATGTGGCATGGGGCCAGGTGCCGAGCGGGGGCCGAAGTCAGGAGACAGTGCTAACAGCTGGGTCCAAGGAGCCGATGACTTCAGACACACGGGTGTTCTGGTCCCCGGGAGCGGCAGCTGGGACTGGGGATCGCCAAAGGATTCATTCCTCTGTGTGAGCCGTGCTGCTCCTCAGCTCCGAGGGAAAGCAGAGTCCCCCAGACAGGCCCCTGTGCTGGCCCCCCGGGCTACCCACAAAGCCACTGCTCCCGTGTCCCACAGAGGATGGACAGGAAGCCTGGGGACGCAGGCGCCCGCCCAAGGCTGCACGGTGAACCGATGAAACAGCAGTACAAACAGCAGGATGGGCGCTGGCCTGGCACGGGCATTAGCTGGGCTTCGGGCCAGGCCACAGGGACACCTGGTCATTTCCTCAGGACAGCCTCCCACGTGGCCCTGCCCCACCTCCTCAAATACTTCCCTGGACTGTTCAGTCCGGGAACCTCGTCCGCTGCTCTCAGACCTGCCGGTGTCTGAGCGGCTGAGAAGGTGTCTGGGATTCTTCTGCAACCGGCTCTCGCCCCTGGCCGTCCTCACAAAGCTAGCCACCGCCAGGGAATGGGGATCACCGCGGTGGCTCTTTCTTCGGGGGAACTCACATCGCCGAGTTCTTTGGCATGACTGTTGTACCTTTCTTAATAACTCGCGACCACCCCAACTCGGACAGAAGTAATTAATAGTGATGACGTCTTGTTAAACCCTTTTCCACAGGTCAGGCGCCCTGTTCTTCATGTGGCCTGAATATTTCATTTACACACAAAACCACCTTAGGCATCAGATGGGATTGTCTCCACTTCCCGGAGAAAACGGAAGAGAAGTTCAGGAAGGTACCAGTCCTGCGGCTGATGGCCAGGTCCGCCTGACTCCCAAGTTCATGGCTGAAGCACCAGACGAGTCAGACCTCCCATGCCGGAGTACTCAGAGCCCTTCCAGGATGCTTTTGGGGCCTCTGCTCTGACCCCTCCTGCCTGGTAAGCAAAGGCAGCGGTAGCCCCAGGGTAAGCTGCCTGCTCTCGATGCCCCGTCAGCGTCAGCGAAGACCGTCCTCCTTTGACGGGCCCCTGGGGGGCTTTTATTTGCAGCCCCACAGAGAAGATGGGGATCGGATCACTCACTCCCTTACAAAATCCTGGGTCAGATCGTGGCGCGTACTGTTAACCGGCAGCATTATAGCATTAACCGTTGTCCTTCAGCAAGAACGATTCAGGACCTACTCGGAGCTCGGAGCTCAGCTGGGTATAAATATATTATATTTGTATTTGCTCGGCTTGGCAAACACCTCAGACAAGGTCCCCGAGACCCAGGGAGCTCCCGGTGTTCACGGGGAAATGAATACTTAGGCTAACCATGAGGAGAATGCCCGGGAACGTGCAAAGCCCAGGGAAGCCGGGGTGACCCTGTCGGAAGGGACCCAAGGAAACCTGGCGTCGGACTGGACGGGGCACTGAGCAGGGTCTTGAAGGGCAGGCAGGAACGGCCAAGCGACAGAGCTAGAGAAAGAGGGCCCGACGGTGAACGGTGCCGGGGGTCACGGCGCCAGCCAGCACCCGCGGCGCGAGGTGGTCACCAGGGAGCCGGGGAAGGGAGCCGGGGTCGGCTCTGCCACAGCTGGACTGCCACAGGCTAAGAAGATCGAACGCCAGACGTCCATACACGGGACAAGAGTGGGCCCCCGAGCAGGGGCGGGGAGCAGGCAGAAGCTCTCCCAGGCACTGGACCTTCAACCCGTGGGCAGGTATCTGGTCTGAGTGGCCCTGAACATTTCATTAAAGAGTTTCCTAAACACCAAGAGTAAGATACATTTTGTTTCTGTCTCTCTCTCGCTCTATGGCAACTAAGTGTAATTTCTCAGAGCTGGCTCTGAAAGGTATCTCGTGTTTATCTTCACAGGGAACATGTCAAGAGTTTACTCTGGGTATTAAAAGCATGTCTTTATAGGTTCGGGCTTTAATGAGACAGGATTGAAACCCACACGCAGGTTATTGAAAGCGTGGGTTCCTGGAAGGACGGCGGGGGGTGGGGAGTGGGGGGGTGCTTCCAAGCTGCCACGTGGGGACACTGTTATTAAAAGAACAGAAAACGGTTAGAAGCCCACCCGCTGCACCCCGGCGTCTCCCATTCGCGCAGCCGTAACAGAAAACAGGCTGCTTGAGACACAGCCCAGCTGTCCCTCCCAGGTCCGGAAGCTGGACATCTGAGGTCGGGGCACCACGTGGGCAGGGGAGGGCCCGCCTGCGGTCTCAGACTCCGTGAACCCCCCTCCCCACAGGCGCTCCCTGGGGCCCCTTTCCCAAGAGACTAATCCGGTTGATGAAGGCTCCACCTGCGGGCCCCAGCCAGCCCTCCCCGAGGCCCCCCTCCCGATCCATCACATCGGCCTCTCGGATTAACCCCAGTGTCTGAAACCCACTTGCTGCAGGGACATCCATGTCCCCAGAGCATCCTCCCTCCTTGCAAAGAACGTCTGTGGAGGAAACACGGTCCAGGCTACCCCATCCCTCCACACCTGCCACCTCCTCATCCTCGGCCCCGGCCACATGCACGAGTACACCCAACAACCAACACCAACGCCCAACACCAGCACCCCACCCTAACCCCAAACATAACACCGTGTCACCTCCCAACCAGCCAGCCCCCACTCAGTCCCCTGGAGTCCCCCTCTAGCCCCTGCTGGCTCCACCCCCTCCCTGCCCACGGCCGGAGCCGGGAGGGGAGGGTGGACGGGGCACAAGGCCAGGGAGGAGCCGGGGGCAGCTGTCCAGGTGTGAGGCCTGGAGGGCCGGGAGCTGGCGATGGAGGGAAGGACGGACGAGGAAGGTGGATGTGACAGACGTCACCTCACCAGGCACAGATACTCTGCAACTTTGCTTAATAATTCTGTTACTAGGGCAACAGCCGAAGACTCTGTCTCCGAGAACGCCGAACGTGGCAGCTATCAGCTGGGAAAACGGCGGTGGCGGCAAGCGGCCGGCTGACGCAGCAGCACGTGCGGTCGGAATCTCAGGTGGCATCTCTCCAACCTGTCGGCTCTGTGGTTCGGGGACTGGAGAGACTCGGAAGCAGGGTCTCCAGGAAGGACAAGATCCCTGAGGCAGAGGCCATTGACCACGACAGATCAGCGCTCCTGCCTCTGGGACTGACACTGATAATCGTAGGACATCGGGGTGGGGGTGGGGGCGGTGCCCGGTCCACATCTGCCCTCATGGGGTTCTTTCGGACAAGACTCAGACGGACAGCCGGCCGGCGATGGAAGCCAGAAGGTTTGGAAGCCGCAAACGGTAACAAGTCGCTCAGCTCCCTGCTTTCCTCCGCTCCGTTATCCCTGGGGCTACGGCCAGGCCTTCCCAGGAACTTTCAGGGGGTCCAGGAAGTGAAGGGCTGCAAAGAGCCCCCCGCGACCCCCGGAAGTGGGCACCTGAACTCCAATGGGAAGCCCCGCTGCCCCTGGCTGGAGCACAGCTGACGGAGCCGGCCTTCTCGGGGTCCCTGCCTCGCCCCCATGTTCCCATCATCTTTGGGGGGGGTCCCGATGAGAGAGCCGTGCGGTGGAACGCATCTCTGAACGCCAGCCTTTCCCAGTCAACAGCCTTTCAAAGACACTAGGAAAAGCCGGCGGTGGGGGCAGCCTCACCACCTGGCTCAGGGCTAACGTGGTCCTTTTCCACCTCCGGTCTCCGCCGAGTGGACACGGCGTCAAGCAGGGAAAACTCTAGTGCCTGCCTGTCGCAGGGGCACTCGACGTCTCCCCTCCCCTCGCATATTTTCTGAAAAACCTCCACGCAAGGAATGCCCACGAAGAGGGACAGCACTGGGCCTGCCCCAGGCCTCGCCCTGACCTCCCGTGGGCCTGTGGGAGGTACAGACCCCCCCCCGCCCCGGGGGCCACCCACAGGCTTCCTGCCTGTGTCAACTCAGCTCTGGAGAGAAGGCCCACGGGCAGGGGGCCTCACCCGGTTTTGGGGAGATTTCTGTAGTGCTCACCCTCAGGGGCTTCCACAGGGACACAGCGCACAGCGGGGGGAGGGGGAGGGCAGGGCCAGGGAGACAGAGCCTGGGAAGGCCCCTCCTGGCAGGAGCGACTGCTGAGGGACCCGAGTTTTTAATTGTGTTTTAGCCTTTAGCTCCCTGGGCTGAGAAAGGAAGAGCCGCACACAAGCCCATCTCCAGGGCATCTACAGCTGAAGTGTCGTGAGCCTCCTGAAGGACAAGCAGCCCCAAGATTAAACAGCTCATGGCCACGGAGGTCCGCCCGGGCCTCACATCAAGGGTCGGCCGGTGAAGCACCTGCTGCCGGCAGGTCCAGCGATGGCCGTTCTGCGGCATTTGCTCGGATGGCAGAGCCGAGTTGTGCGGGGCTTGCGCTCGGGAGAGGAGCTGCCGGGACCACATCCAGCCTGCAGCGTCACCAGCTCCGTGACCCTGGATGATGGCCACCTTGTGGACCTTGTCTCTCGATTTGCAAGACGGGGGTCACGCCGTGTGCCTCGCTGGGTTGCCGGGAGGATCCCACGCCGGACACAGGGGGATTCGTAAAGGATAGCAATTGTCTTCCGCCCAATCGTGTGCGATTTTGATAGCAACGCCAGGGAAGCAGTGTCTGCCACCCCTGTCTCATCAGAGAGGAAACAGGTGCCCAAGGAGCCCAGGTGCCCGCCCACCCAAACAGAGTCGCCCGGGGAGGAGCCCTCCCCTCGCGAAGCTCCGACTCCGCGCGGCTGCCCCCCCACCGCGAAATCCACCGGGCACTGTCAGCGGGCTCCCACGCCGGGTCCCCACGCGAGTGCCGCATGATGACAGCTCCTCGTGGGGCCGTGGGCATTTGTTAGAAGCCGCAACAGTGATCCAAGCCCCTCAAAACGACACCGATTTCCAGGCGTCCTCTGGGGTCGCTCTGGGTAGGGAAGCTGCCGGAAACGCTAAATGCGGAAGGACCCTGAAGACACGGGCCTCCCTGGGGCCACCTACCTCCTGAGCTGCCCCTCACCCTCCAGCGGGCTGAGGGAAAAGACGAAAACAAAAAAAGAAAAAAAACATCCCACCAGCCGGTCCTGAAAACAGACCCAAGGCTCACAGGGAGAAATAGACATGGGGGTGGAAGAAGGTGTATGTGTTTGGCTCTGGGGCCCCAGTCCGACTTCCAGCAGATTTTGGAACTTTTTTCTCTCTTTCTTTTTTTTCATGAGTTTATGTATTTATTTTTAGACAGAGGGGAAGGGAAGGAGGAAGAGAGGGAGACAAACATCAATGTGTGGTTGCCTCTTGCACGCCCCCTAGTGGGAACCCGGCCCACAACCTAGGCATGTGCCCTGACTGGGAATCGAACTGGTGACCATTTGGTTCACAGGCTGGTGCTCAATCCACTGAGCTACACCAACCAGGGTGGAACTTTTTTCTCTTCCAAGAGGACCTGTCCATCGGCTTCCCAGGGGGCCCTTCCACGGGGAAGGCAGTGTCCCCATCAGACTCAGCTAAAAGTGGGAGCCTGCCAAGGCTGGACTCAGCTAGAGATTGTGCCCACACTGGGGGCCTCTCAGCCTCTGGCTGGACACCTGCCCGGCAGGATGGTCACCGGCCCCCTAAGGGGCAGAGGCGGGCTGGCGAGACAGCCGCACACACCAAGGGCAACTCAGCTGTGGCTGACGCTGCAAGTTCCATCCCTGCAGCCACCTGACAGAGGCCACCTGGCCTCAGATATGTCCCTGACCAGGCGGTGTCTGAGACGTCTCCATGCTGAAGGAACGTGCAGCCCTAAAGAGGGTCGAAAACTGGCGAGACCACCTCCCTCCATACAGAGAGGAGACAAAGAAAGCCCAGAGACACCCAGCCACTCTAGCCAGGGCAAACAGCCTCATCTGAAACTTCCCAAGGCAGGATTCCTGAAATAACCGTCTCACAGGGTGTCACTTGGAAAACAATCTTGGGGACCCTGAGACTCAGCTGGCTCGGGAAGGCTCCATTCTCTGTTCCCCCTCCCCTAGCCCACTCAGTCTCTGCTTCCCAAGTATCTCCTCAGTGCCAAAGCAATGAACACGTTTCAGGGATCTGGTCCACCTGGGCAAAGCTGACACTCGCCCCTGGGCTGTCGAGATTTCAGGACCCGACACAGCGCCACCTCCAGCAAAAGGGCGGATCCTGGAGGTTAATCCCTGCACTGCTGGGTTACAGTGGCTCAGAGAGAGAGGCGGAGCCAACCGGTGTGGGTCCGTGACCCAGGGTGCACTTCCATCTCCTAGGCTTTGCTAAGTGGGAGCTCTGGCAACCCTAAGCCAGACAGGCAAGCCTGAGGCCGAAGCTACGGTCTCGAGAAAGCCCGTCTGCAGGGGGAGGCTGGACATTTGGTGGGGCAGCCTGGAGGCACAGGCTCCCCGAGGAGACGGAGGGTCAGAAAGCAGGAGAAAGGCGGGAAAGACGAGGTGGAGTCAGGGAAGCCACTCGGTGGGCCTCAGCGGGCCAGGCAGCCGTCACTTCCAAGGGATTGAGAAAAGACACCCTCAGAGTCACAGGGATGATGGGGGGCGGGGGTAGAGGAGGGCAGAGGCGGGTAAGTGGTGATGGAAGGAGGCCATGCTTGGGGTGGTGAACACGCATATATACAGATGATGTGTTGCAGAATTGTACCCTGGACACCTACATAATTTTACTAACCGAGGTCACTTCAATAAAGTCAATTACAAAAAGGAAACCACCAGCACAGACCACTGCCCGCTCCGAGGAAAGCGTCCCCACGGCCCCCAGAGACATCCCAGGGCTCCAGAAACCAGTCCTGCTCCGCGGGCAGGCGCCTCCCCTAGGCGGTCCCGGGAGAGCCAGCAAGGAACCTTTTTTTTTTTTTTCATTACAGGGAAAGGGTAACCCCCCCCATCAATGCCATCCTGCTTCATTGAGTGCCATTATCATGGGGGTCGTTATTGTAAGTGTTTGCATTTCTACTTAAATGAGGTCACTTTCAATTTGGTAAACACGCCTAAGTCATCATCCTAATTCACGCCCAGTCACCCGAGGAATGCTGAGTAAGTAATCACATCGGGCGGGCGTCAGCCACCGACCGGCGGAGTGTATTCGTTTCTCTCCTGGCAGAGAAGAGGAGGGAACACTCAGGCACCAGCCATTGGACGGTTATTACCCTCCAGGTGCCGGGCGCGGCGCTAAGCGGAACACGCCTTTCACTCCCTCAGCCCTGGCCACAGCGAGGTCGAGGGAACGCTTTACAGAACGAAGTCGTTTTCCAGACGGGATGACCCCCTTTAACCCTTCGGGGGCTCTCCGTCCACCCCTCCCCTGGCAGGTGGGTAGTGCACACAGCTTCACACGGGAAGCACTCGCCACGTTAAAAGCCTAGCGGACTAGAAATGGTAAGAAATAGTTTATATCGTCACGCTCAGGTTTTTTTAAAATACGTTTGCATTTTGTGTTAAGGAGAGTAGCTCATCCTTGTTCGGATGGTCTTTCCAAACACCAGCATGTGTGCATGTGTACATATACATATGTATACACAGGTATACATGCATACACACACATGTTATATATACATGTACATATACAGGGCCGGGCAGAAGGAACGTGGGTGTGGTTGGTCGGGCACATGAACGTCTCACACAAGATGGGTAGCACTTTGCACATGTCACCTAAAATGTCACATGGCGTGCTTGACTGTGATAGCGTTCTGTTACAGAATTGCATGCTTATGCTCAGCTGGTGTAGCTCAGTGGACTGAGCGCGTGCTGGGAACCAAAAGGTCCCGGTTCGATTCCCAGTCGGGGCACATGCCTGGGTTGCGGGCCAGGTCCCCAGTAGGGGGCCATGTGAGAGGCAACCATACATTGCTGTTTCTCTCCCTCTCTTTCTCCCTCCCTTCTCTCTCTAAAAATAAATAAATAAAATCTTAAAAAAAAAAGAATTGCATGCTTATGATTTTGCAATACAAGATTCTGTAATACAAAGGGGGCGCTGCTTGTGCCGGACCTGTGTGTGTGTGTGTGTGTGTGTGTGTGTGTGTGTGTGTGTAAATGCAGACAGCATCATATGCAAACCAGGAACATAGTCTTGGAGAAGCACCTTAGCAGCGGGAGGCCCCTGCTCACTTCAAAAGGGGCTCCCCCTTTCCCTACCTTCTCCGGACAACACAAAAACAATGGCACCCACCCAAGTTCAAGACCCCCCTGAGGAGGAACCTCAAAGAAATCACCTTGCACATCAGTAAAGCAGGGAGTGGGACTGGAGAGTCCACATTCCCTCTCCGGCCTATGGATGAGGGAGTCCAACGTAACCTAATCCTCGGAGCTGTCACACACTCACGCCCACACACACACACACACTCACGCTCACACACGCACACACCCCCACGCTGCAGACCCCGAATCCCCCAGGGGACAGCCGCTTACCAACACACAAACACCCCCGCACCAGCTGGAGGGAGAGGCAGCTCCGTCTGCCCGGCCCTCTTCTGAGGCTGCTGACATCACAGAGGTGTCCACGGGCAACCTCGCGGTCACGCGGCCTCCCCCGCTCTCCTTCACTCGCAAACGCGGGGCAAGGGTGAGACCTTTCAGAGCTGCCAAGCGGGCCAGCTGCCAGCAGCAACCTGGGAGTGCGCCACCGGCAGAGCCGCCCGGCGAGCGGCAGGGCCCTGGGCCCCACGTCTCAGCTTCTGTCAGGTTCTGCGGTAATGGAAAATTGCTTTGCACCGAGCTAGAGTGTTCCGGTTCTTTCCGGTGTCCCTCCCCCGCCCCAGCCTGGCCCTCCGCAGCCTCTGACCGAGGGACAGTGCCCGCCCGCCCACGAGGGAAGGTGGAAGGAGCGAGCGGTGGCGCAGCGCCTTCCTACTATGTCCCCCGCCCCAGGCCCTGGGCCCGGGTGGTTACTCCTCTCCTTTGGCATGGGGCTGGTATCGGGGTCCAAGTGTCCAAATGGCTGCCAGTGCCAAGCCCAGGAAGTGGTCTGCACGGGGGCGCAGCTGAAGGAGTACCCCCCGGACATCCCCCTGAACACCCGGAGGCTGTACCTGAACGACAACCGCATCACCTTTCTGCCGGCCATGAACCTCGGACTGCTCAGCGACCTCGTCTACCTGGACTGCCAGAACAACCTCATCGGCGACGTGATGGACTACACCTTCATCGGGGTCTTCAAGCTCATCTACCTCGACCTCAGCTCCAACAACCTGACCTTGATCTCGCCGTACAGTTTCTCCATGCTCAGCAGCCTGGTGCAGCTGAACCTCTCCAACAACCCACACCTGTCATCTCTGAACAAGTACACCTTCGCCAACACCAGCTCCCTGAGGCTGCTGGACCTCAGGGACACGGGCTTGCAGACCCTGGACCACGTGGCCTTCCAGAACCTCCCCACGCTGCAGACGCTGTATCTGAGCGGGAACCCCTGGAAATGTAACTGCTCCTTCCTGGACTTCACCATCTACTTGATCGTGTCCCATCTGGACCACCCAGGTGAGGGCGCACCGGGGCAGGGGGGGCACGTGCGCGGGAGCCGGAGACTCCGTGGGTTCCAGACCAGGGGGAGTCAAAACGCAGGAAGGAGGGGGCCCCTGGGGGAAGCCGATGGACTGAGAGCGTGCTTACTGCGCCGCAGGGCCCGTCTTCGGGTTGGCTGCGGAGGCGGCAGGGGCCCCAGGGAGGTTCTGGAAGAGGAATTCAAAGAGCCCAGCTCTGGACCCAAACTCAGCACGGGCTCGCAGCAGGGCTGCCCCTGGGAGAGTCGCCGTTTCTCTGGGCCTCCGTGGCCTGATCCCTAATGTGGGGACAGTCATATCACCAAACACACAGGGGTGGCGTGTCAACCTACACGAGTGAGTGTGGAAACGGCAAAGGAAGAGAGTAATACAGGGACACCGTGCCCCACTGGGAAATACTGTAATCTGTTCAATCCAGACGCCGGATTCCAGGATCCAAGCGCAGCCGTCACTCACGGGCAGCAGAAAACCCAAGGGTGTGGTGTGCGGCAGGGCGAGTTCGATAGCCGTGGGGTGGGGGCATGTGAGCCCCTGGACAGTGAGAGAGGGGAGGCCAGGGAGGGGAGCGGCTTGGATACGAGCGCCCCTCTGTCTTCAAGATGCTGACCTCGGGCTGCAGAGGACGATGGCCTGAATCGGGTCTCACCTGGTAGATTTCCGGGCCAGTGGCACCACTCTGTCCACTGCCCCTCCCGTCTCTCAGGGAAACCCCAGCGCCTCTTCCCTCATCTTTCAGGCAGCTATGAGAATAGAACCAACCCGCCGAGTTCTGGCACGCCGTAAGCATTCCGTAAACAAACGCTGGGCAGATGTGGAGAGATAGAGCCAGGTGATCCCGGGACCGCACACGTGGTACGGAAGGACAGTGCACCTGTCCAGGAGACATGACCACAGGTGCCTGTGGGGTACAGGTGGGGTGGGGGAGGGGGCAGCAGGCCCCAGAGCTCTCATCCCTGAGAAGACTGGACGGAGGGAATCTCGGAGGGATCTGGGCTGTTACACAAGGTATGGACCCAGGAGCTCAGCCCCTGGAGAACAAATCCAGAAGGCCGGCCAGGCCTGGTCTCAGCCCGGCCGTGAGCCCCAAGGCACGGCCAGAGGCAGCAGGGCAGCTATTGCTGGGCCTGAAAGTGAAGCTTTCCCTAGAGACAAGCCCCCCACCCCCCCACCCCTCCAGAAACAGGTGTGGACGTGCAGGTGGCTTTCTGGGGATGAGGGCAAGGAGCCGGTCCCACTGTGGGCGGACATAGCCTGGGGAGAGAGCCACCCACTGGGCGTGCTCTGGGGGAGCCTGGAGAGCATGAGCAATTCCTTTGCTCCAATATCTCCCCGTCTGTGGCCTCCCACAGGGTTAAAATGAGCCGTTTGAGGTGCAGCCTTCCGGGTCCCAAAAAGGGCTCTGATCTTGAAGAAGACCCTGCAAAAATACATGAATCCCTGGCGGGACTGATGCAGGTGCCCCTAACTCTTTACCAGCTCTCGCTTAAGAGTAAGGAGGAAATTCTTGGGAAATCCCATTAGCTGAGATTTTTCTGCAACATTGTGTCACCTTGAAGGAAGCCAAGTCCAGGGAGAGAAATGGGGAGGTCATAAGCCTTTTGGCGTAAGGACAACAATGTGTCTTTCCTGTGTCGCATTCTGGCTAAAGTCACCCCCCACGGAGCGGCGGTAGAAGGTGCTCCGTTCACCAGATTTCATGGCTACACTGAACAGGAATATCGAAGCTTGGTGCCATTACTGAAGTTCTCCCTCTAAAGAGACCCTCTGACAGGATACACCCCTTAGGCACTGAAATCCAGCCGGGCTCTCAAAGGGCCCGGGTGCTCACTTTGCAACACGGGCGGACATTCCAGAGGAAGCGGCAGTGTGCCACCCCCGGCCACCTGCCAGGGCGCTGAGCCCTGGTCCTCCTGATGCATACGGAGCTGAAACAGACGCACAGAGCCCATTTCCTTTCCGGCAGCAGTCAGCAAAGAGGACCCGCTCCTGGTGGGAGCCGGAATTTTCCACTCAGCTGAGCTATCTGAAGGTGAGAGTGGCAACCGAGCCCCATCCCGAACAGCGCTCCCTCGCAGGACGGGGTCAAGGCCCCTCCGGATGCTCTCAGAAATGCAGGAGGGGGGCCTCCTGCATCGCTGCCACCCCCCCCCCACCAAGGCCTGGTTCAGCACTGCCCGGTGGGGACGGGTCCACCTCGCCAATACACTCGCCACGTGCGGTCACTGAGCCCTTGAAATGTGGCGAGTGTGACTGAGGGACTGGACTTTCCATTTTACTCCATTTCCATTCATCTAAATAGCCACACGAAGGGCCAGTGGCTGCCATGTGGGTCCCTGCCACCTTTGAACAGAGGGTGCTTCCGAATCCAGCCTCCTCACAGCATGGAGATCCCCTGCCATCCAAGTTCAATGCTGTCCCAGTGCCAGGGGTCACACCACTGTCCCTTCACCTCAAACGCTGATTATATGGTCATCACGCGGCCAAGTTGTCGGTGTGCTTTGATGGCAGAGAGAGAGGTCACAGTTCCTGACTTTAACAAGACAATCCAGGGAGACAAGAGGGAGAAAGTACCGTGGAAGACGGGGGGCACGGCCCTGGCCCCACGATGCCACTGTGTGACCTCGGGCGTCTCCCCGCTCTGAGCCTCACCTGTCCCTGAGGGAAGGGAGTGGGGTCCCACAGTCTCTTAGGCCCCCCTAGCTGGCCGTCCAAGGGCCTGCCTAGAACGGCAAGGTGCACTCAGACGAAGGAGAGGAAGCCAGCGGGAAGTAGACGGGGTCCCAGGTGGGCCACAGTGGGTCCGCGCCGAGGGCACTGTCCCCAGAGATGAGAGGACAGTCACACAGCTAGGCGTGCGATTAAGAAGCCGGCAGCCTGTCACTCCTGTGCCCCCTGCCCATCCTAACTTCCCTGTCTTTGCCTAGAACAACTACCACCCCCACCCTCGCCCCCCACCCCGGGGACTCAGTGCCCTGTCCGCCCGGGCCTGGCCTGCTCGACTAGCGGTTCTCGAACTCTGTGAGCACAGGAACCCCAGGCCCAGAGATTCTGGGTCCGAGAGCCGTAGGGGCGGGCACACCTGGAGCCACACTCTGGAACCCCTGTGCCAGTGGCCTGCGCTCTAGCCCCACAGCGGCCACTCCCACGTGGCTGGCACCGAGACACTAGTGGGTGCTAATGTTTCCCAATGTCCCCCTCGTGCACATCTGCACTGTGACTGGGAACAGTCAGAAACAGTGAGAACTCACAAAGGGACAGGTGCCAGGGGTGAGCGTGGGGTGGTGTCAGGAGAGAGGGACCCTCTGTATCAGCTGTTTGGTGACAGTCCCCTGAGCTGGGTCTGGGCAGAACTGCCACAAAGGTGGGGGGGGGCGGGGGGCGGTGTGGGGCAAAGCCACTCGGGGCATCTGCAGGGAGCAGGAGCTCCCTCCTGTGCTGCTCCGGGTCGAGGCCGTGTGAGGGCGCTGTGAGCAGAGAGCACCTCCGCCTCCTCCCGAGGCTGCTCCTCCAGCACTGAAGGCTGCTGTGACTGGGCCACCGCCCGCGTCCCCCCCCAGCACTCAGCCACCCGCAACGGTCCTCACACTCCTCCTCCGCCGCCGGCCCCCCGCGGCAGAGGCCAGAGCGAAGGGCTGGGGGCGGACACTTCCCAGGCTGGGCAGGCGCTGCTCCCCTGTGTCCCCGACCTGATCTCCAACACCAGGCCTGCAGCTCCCCCCAGGGGGGCAGGGAGGGGCTGACGGGGGGCAGCTGGGCCAGAAGTCCCCAACCCCCCCCAGAAAATCCGAGAGATGGGGGCGGGCAGCACGCCTGTGCAGTTCCGGAAGGGTCCCAGTGACTGTCCCCAGCCCAGCCCAGTCGGGACCCCTGAGAGCAGCTGAGCTAAGGTTCCTCGGAGCTCAGAAGTGCTGGGCCTCTTGCCCCTCCGAGCCCCCGTCCCCGGCACACAGGTTCCTACCCGTGAGCGGCATGCTACACGTGGAAATAAATAAGGGGGTAGGTTACGTTTCCTTAGGAACAGTTTGCAGGGAGAATTTAAACATTAATGACACCTGTAATTATACCTGGCTCTTTAACTGGGGCGGAGGCCCGGGGCCCACGGAATGGGGCCGAGCGAGGGAGCGCGCCCAGACACCGGCCTGGGACGTGAACGGGGCCCTGAGGTCTGCGGTGCACGGCCCACACTCCAGCACCTGGTGGGCTTTTCTCAGAGGCAAGGGAATCAAGCAGGTCAGAGAGGGAATGATTTATAAACGATGTGTTTGTTCTGTAGCGTGGAAATAATTAAAACTGCGTGGTGGACTGATCCAGAGCAGCGGTTAGTTTTGTAAAGCACCGCTGCGGCATCGGCAGACGGTCTGTAATCTCGAAGTCCTCGCGCCAGACTAGGAAAAGGACGGGTAATCCACAAGCTAAAGGAAAGGACAGGAAATGATGAACTAGAAGGCAACCACGCGGAGGGAAAGGGACACCACTAAGCGGGTGAACAGAAACAGTAGCTAATCCAAATGTATCGGTCTGACATGGAATGTTAATGGACTGATTCACAGACGAGGTTTGCCAGACGGGATAAGAAACAAATCCCAGCTACGTGCTGCTTACAAAAAAAAATGCCTTAAATACACACAGAAAGAGTAACACAAGGATGGGGGAGGATACACAGGACAAGCCCGAACCCCGGAAACTCGACACGGCCCTTGTCCTGCCGTCAGACGGGGAGGCCTTGAGATGACGGGAAAGGGGTAGGCTCCCAGGAGGAGGTGGGGCCTCGCCATGTGGCTTCAGCGTGTGAGGCGGAGCGCGGCGGGACCGTGCGGAACAGAGCCGCGCACGCCCCGAACAAGTGGCTTGAACATTCTTCCCTCACGAA
>PVJI01020445.1:0-29004 GCA_004026765.1 Micronycteris hirsuta | reverse complement strand
TATACTCCAATGTCCCACCACTACTCTCCTTTCCCCTTAGGTCCAGAAGGGCATAGAAGCCTCAACTGCCCTGTCTGTACTTGGGCTCCGTGTTCTTCTGGAACCCCTGTAGTACTGAATACATGAGCAATTAAATTTGATTATTTTCCTCCTGTGAATCTGTCTTATGCCACTTGAATTATTCAACCAGGCAGAACTAAGAAGGGAAAGGGGAAATTTCCCCCTTCCTAAAACTGAGCTAAGCAACATTTGTTACAAAGTCCTAATTAGTAAATGTAGAACCAGGAGTCTATTATTAATTTGTTAACAACAGTATGAAGTATGTCAGATATTGATAAACTTAGTTACTTTTTCTTTTTTTAAAAAAGACTTTCCCTTTAATCAGTTTTATTGTTTTTAAGATTTTATTTATTTATTTTTACAGAGAGGGGAAGGGAGGGAGAAAGACAGGGAGAGAAACATCAATGTGTGGTTGCTTCTCATATGGCCCCCACTGGGGACCTGGCCTGCAACCCAGGCATGTGCCCCGACTGGGAATCGAACTGGCAACCCTTTGGTTCTCAGCCTGCACTCAATCCACTGAGATACACCAGCCAGGGCTTAGTTACTTTTTCTTAATCTGGACAAAGAAAAAGAACAAAGTTTTTCAAATAACATGTTTCATAAATTCTCCATTCTATCATATGTGGATTTTCATGTTACATTGCAATTATTCAAACTCTTTATCTGTTTAAATTAATTTCCCAAAGTTGGAGTATAGTTTTTACACACTTAGGAGATGCATTAATTGAGATTGTTGTTTTGCTTGCTTTATGCTGTCTAATACACACTATTTCTTTCCTCACATTTTTGTTCTCTGTAGTCACTTTGCCTCCCCCTCCCCACTGCCTAAAAAAATATGATTATACTCATAAGTGAAGTACACAGTGTCTGGTATTTTGTGTAGCTGTGGATTTAGATTGAAATTGTCAGGCACAGATTCAGTCTTGTCATTTTGTTTACACCATGAAGGAAAATTCAGCTTATTAAACATTTCATAAAATTACACCTAAGCTTTGCCAAGCAGGAAAGTAGGACCTTTACTATGTAGAGACTTTTTAATTCTAGTTTTCATAACCTACAGATCAGGCTGTTGCTTTTCGATGATGATATATTTCCTCACTGAAACACGTTTTTTAAAGCCAAAAAGAAAGGAAGAAAGGAAGAGAGAGAGAAAGAAAGAAAACAGCAGCAACAACCAACACCAAGTTTAAAGGGAAAAAAAATCAAGAATGAAATAAGCTAAATACTTAGTATTAAAGAACTGAGATTGTAAGTTTATTTAATTTTATTTAATATTTCTAATCTTCTGTGATATGAATATGTAACATTTGTAATGTTAAGAATATAAAATTATGATAATAGCTCGGAGCTGTTAATTAAAAAATTTAGAGAGCAAAGATTAATATTTTACTTTAAATGGTTACATAAATTTAATGATAGCTTTCACTGTCTATACACTTAGAACTTATTTTGGGAAGTAATTTATAATATTTCCACTAGATATATTTTTATTTATATAATACATATGCATGGATGATAGATATGTGTGTGTCCGTATATATAGTGTGTATACGTGTCTATGTACAGTTTGAAAGCATTTTATTGTCTATTTCATTGTACATAGTACTTTTAAATGCATAGTTACAAAATGTAATAACAGATATAGAATCCTGCCTTCCTGGAGGCTGGAAAACTGTAAAGTAGTAAAGAGCTAAAAGAACTTTTCATACATTTTTTCATGTGTTTTTGTAATTAAAATATTTTACTTATTTATTTTTACAGAGAAGGGAAAGGAGGGACATAGAGAAGGAGAAACACACTGACATGCGACAGAAACATTGATCAGTTGCCTCTCGTGTGCCCCCAACCAGGGACCTGGCCTGCAACCCAGGCATGCACCCTTACTGGGAATAGAACCAGCGACCTTTCAGTTGCAGGCTGGTGCTCAATCCGCTGAGCCACACTAGCCAGGGCATGTGCTTTAATAGGATTACAGGGTATTTTGTGGCAGAGATGCCACAGTGTTACCTAAATTGTCAAATAATTTTTAGACAATATTACTAACATCAATGTCTGGAGCATACATCTGAGAAGTTATACTTGTAACCCTGGGTCAACTCTGTGATTCCCTTAATCTCAACGACCATAAACTCTTTGTTAGGTACATGGTCTAGGGCCTTTACAAAACTCAATAATATTGGTTTCAATCCCTTGTAGATAGTCCGGTTGAGGCAGGATAGTAAAAAGCTCCTGGGCAAGTGCACTGGGGAGACTGAGACACGAAAATCAAACAAGGCCAAACAGTTTGAGCAGCTTACAGCCAGCTGTCGAATCACGAGACCTCATCTCCCTTAACTGAAGACACTGGAGAGTGAATGGTTTATACTTCTCCTCCCTAACCAGAGAATGCATAGCTTAAATCTCCCTGGTCTGGGAGATAGAGAACAGAGACCTAATTAATGTCATTTGTGCCAGCCAAGCCAAGGACAGATGAAGTCAGGAACAAATAACAAAACCCCATTAAAAGCCAGACAGACTCAAGATAAAAGTAAAACAATGTAGCAGACCAAAGAATATTCCAAAACCCCCTTTATGTGCTCATTTTGACACATCAGCATATTAAAAATGCACCTGGAAAGTTGATGAATATTCTGCTAACCCCTCCTCCCAAGGTTCTCATCCACAGAAAAAAGATAAACAGAGCTCAGGACAAAGACTCAGTGTGGGATTATTCTAGAGCTCGCCCGTGCCCCTTCCATGGCATGAACCTTTTATTTCCTCTTAAACTCTAAGGGTCCCCAAGGGACTTGCAGCCAGGGGAGCAGTAGACAGCAGCAGCTCTACTCAGGATAACCCCTGGTCCTGTCTCCAGGGCCCCCTTTTTCTTTGACTTCCCATTGAGCTGACAGCAGCCCTGCCTTGGCTCACTCCTTTCTTATAACTGTTTTAGGGAGCTAAAGCAAAGCACTGCCTAGGATTTCCTGTTATTTCTTCTACCCTAAGTCCTCCCTTTGTTTCGCTGTCTCCACCTTAATAAACATACTATCAAAAGCACCTGGGCCTGCGTTGTGAAATCTTTCCTACACGAAGTCAAGAACCCACATACACAGGCAGGCCTGAGGCAGACCCGGTCTGGGACCATGCTTGTCCAGTAACACAATGACCCATCAAAGATTATTGCAAATTCCTAGTAGAGGTGTCAAAGTACAGAGGAACTCCAGGTCTGACTGCATGCTTCAGTTAATGCTTACCCTCTACTCTGTGTCTCAGTGTCGTTCCCTTCCCTCTACCCTAAGGGAAAACCTAATATGAGCTACATACCTCACTTCTTGAGGCCTCAAACCAAAAGTGAACAGGACATTATTTTAAGAATTCTGTCGAGCCCTCACTGGTCTTCCTCATTTGTTTGGGCGTCATTCTGCAAAGCGAAAGGTCACCGGTTTGACTCCTGGCCAGGGCACATGTATGGATTGTGGGTTCGGTTCCCAGTCTGGGTGAGTGCAAAAGGCAACCAATTGATGTTGCTCTCTTGCATTGATGTATCTCTCCCTCTCTTCCTTCCTTCCCCTCTCTCTGAAAATAAATAAAATTTAAAAAAAGAATTCTATCGAATAATATATGAGCATGATATGTCAAAGCAAATTGAAATTGCATATTCAATATGCTCACACTTCAAATCCATTGATCATCTAGTTACAAGAGATTTCTTCTCAATTCCACTGCCCCAAATAGCACTCTCGCCCACTGACATTTCCTGAATTCCTCTACTCAGCAATTGAAACATATTCTCCCAATGACGCTACAGTAGTTCCCCCTTATCCATGGGGGATATATTGCAAGACCCCACAGCGGATACCTGAAACCACAGATAGCACCAAATTATAGATATATAATGTTTTTTCCTATACGTACAAGGAGTCTGTCCGGAAAAAACCCCAGCCATTGTTAACATAGTTTGCATGACATCAATGTAATTTACTGGCAGCCAAGGAGAGTAGACTGGAATACTCATGCGTGAAAAATGGCGACTTCACTGTACCAGTCAGTGGGGGTGGTAGACATTGTTGGGTGAGCATGTGTGCTGTGTGGCTATTGTATTCAAAATGACTTAGCGAGTAGAGCTACAAACCTGCATCAAATTTTGCATGAGGCTTGAACAGTCCTCCATGGAAACTATTTGGGCACAGCCTTGGGCAACTGGTGATTGGCAGCCTCAACAAAACAATGCACCCACTCATGCATCACGTCTCGTGCAGATTTTCTGGCAAAACACCAAACCACCCAGTGTTTCAGCCCCTCTACAGCCCAGATTTGGTGCCCTGCAAGTTCTGCCTTTCCCAAAACTCAAATCGCCTTGGAAAGGGAAGGCATTGCAGACCCTCAATAAGATGCAGGAGAACACAACAGAGCAGCTGATGGTGATTAGGAGAACTGTATGGGGTTCCATGGTGCCGACTTTGAAGGGGACTGACGCATCATTGGCCTATGTACAGTGTTTCTTGTATCTTGTATCTTCTTCAATAAATGTCTCTATTTTTCATGTTGCATGACTGGATACCTTCTGGAGAGACCTCATACATACCTATGATAAAATTTAATTTATAATTTAGGCACAGTAGGAGATTAAGAATAATAATAAACTGAACAACTATAACAATAAAAGTTGTAATAAAGAAATAATAAACCTAAATAAAAGCTTGTCATAAACATTATGTGAATGGCTTTGTGCCATTGCTAAGTAAAATAAGGGTGACTTGAACACAGGCACTACAGTCCTGTGACAGTTGATCTGACAACCAAGAGACCCTCTACCTGACTAATAGGCAGGCAGCATGTACAGCACAGCTACATTGGACAAAAGAGATTCCATCAAGCTGCTCAGAATGGTGCACACTTTTAAAGTTCTGATTTGTTTATTTCTGAAGTATTCCATTTAGTATGTTTGGACCCTGGAACTGTAGGTAACTGAAACTGTGAAAAGCAAAACTGGATAGTGGGGAACTACTGTATTTTCTTACTCCATTTTTGAAAGCAATTAAGAATTTATTAGTGTTGAGAACCAGAAAATTAGGAAAGTCCCCTAGAAAGAAAGGACAGAATGTACCTCCCCAAAGGTTGAGTAAACACCCTGCTGTGTGCTGACTATAGGCTGTTTAGTTTTGAAATTTTCCCGCTTAGGCAAGCATAACTGTTGTGTGCCCCACCCTTCCCGCGCGCGCCAACTCTGTAGCCAATAGCTAACCGCCAGCTCTGCTTTTGTTCAAATGCTTGCTTGCTCTTGCCCGCGCGCACCAATTTCCCTATATAAGGACCTAGCTGTAAGCGTTAGGCGCGACTCTCGTCTGCAGCCCCTGTGGGTACGGTGTCTCCGGAGACACCCTGAGAGTTCGCCCCTGCGCAGGTTAAACTTGGCCAATAAAGTAACATCTTTGAACCCAGAAAGTCTCCAGCTTCTGTACTCGCGTTCATGGCATACAACAATTAGTATCTATTTCTATAACCACCACTTATAGCCACCTAAATAAGAAAAATATCAAAACAAAAGCCATATGAACATTGGATCCTGGCGGGGGGGGGAGAAATTTATATTGATTTTTTATAGATCCATTGACTGGATTTGTCCAGTCCATTTCAAGGAGAGTTGAGGCAGCACTAATTCATCCATTTTGAGAAATATTGGCAGTGTGCTAGCCTCCAAAGACACTATGTTGAATGAAACAGAAAAAGCCTCGCACTTCCATAGTTTACTGTCTAGGGGAGACGGACAGACAAATTATCACACAACTAAGGCACAGTTAAGAGCCATGATGAGTGCTGTATAAAGTGTAGGTTTGTTTTGTTACAATGTGGGGGGAACCTAACTTCCACTGAAAACTCCAGGAAGGCCTCTCTGAGGTCGTCCTGTACAGCATGCCCTCAGGGATGAGAACCAGGCACGGAAATGGCAAGGAGGAAGATGGACAAAAGCCCTGAGGTAAGAACTTGGGCGTTTGCGGAAATGGCAGGAGTGAGCTTCAGCAGAGCTGTGGCGTGCAAAGACTTTGTACAGAAAGGCAGAGGTCAGCTCTAAAGGATTCTAGATATTATCTTAGGTATAATGGGAAATCCTTGAAAAAGTTTTGAAAGAAAATGGCATGATTCAGTTGACATTTTACAGTGATTACTCTGTCGTTTTTGAAGATTAGATCCAAGGACAATAATGGATGGCATTTATGTTTATAAATGTAGAAGAAGTTATGAAATTGAGGACATATTAAACAAATTATATATAAGATAACACATTTTGTTTTGGGAAAGAATTAGGTGTCAGGAAATATATCCAATTTGTCTAATGAGAGAAGAAGCGCCTATTAGGAACGTTAAAATTCTAGAACAAACTTCCACTACTTATGCAAACTTCCTCAAGTAGGTAAAGGCTAAATTACTTGAAATGCTTTTTCCCATTTGATCATCAAATGGAACATCTGACTCTAATATTCCCCTGTATCAAAGCCATCTAATTTCACAGGAAAAAGCCAAAAATTGCAGGTCTAATTTCTATTACCGTTGCTCTCACATGTCTCCATACAGCTGACTGTGTGACTGCTGCTACAGTGACGAATAGGGCTCGCTAAATTTAAAACTGTATCACCCAGAACACGTGCTATTAATGTGCGTCCTAGTCACTCAGTGATTATATAAATCCATTGTACAAGGGTTGCTGTGATGGCTGAGAAACAATATACACAGCCCTGTCATCATGCAGTATAGGCTTGGTGCCGACCACTTGATGAATATGAGTAACAATATCATGGACTCAATAGGTGATTTTTTAATTAAATGTATGCATTTTAAGACATTGGTTGCACACATATTATAATAAGGAGACAATTATAGAGGCCACTATTTGTCAAAAATGAGTTTTACACATTACAGCAAAAATACGTCCTATTAACCTCATGCTAATATTCAGAAAATTTTCTGCAGCCCTTGCTTCCCTTTCCCTACAGTTTTGCATTTTCCTACCAGTTTGAGAATGTATAAATTTAAATTTGGTGTAGGTTGGTCAATTCCCCCTGTATATTTACTTCCTGCAAAACTGTTGGGAAACATTTTACATGTGAATTATCACAGTAAGTCAGATGAAGTTTTGCTGCAACCAATCTCAGCTCTCAACAGCTTACTCACATGTGAAGATACATGAAGTAGGCTTTACTTTGTATTTTAGGAAATTTAGCAGCACATTGTGCCCTTCTTTTCTGGAAGTGGAAAATGTTAGCTAGAAATAGCCCAAAGCATAAATGAGATGAATGCAAAGCACAATTGGTCAGACACCCTAGAGTTTTTCATAACGTCCATTCCTAATCTTCCAGAAAAAAAAAAAAAACTTCAACTTTGCTTTCTATGGAATAAATTCTAGCCTTGACTATTAACCATTTTCAACCATACCCTTAGTCTATTTAGACATACATTTAGTGGAACTTTCCCTGTAAATCAATAAAACCGGTCTCAATCTCAAAAGTGCTTCATGCTATTTGCAGAATTTCTTTTCAGAGGGTGCCACCAAGGTATTCCTATAATCCTAAATGGGTTCTTAGTTTTCTGTAATATATACAATTTGGGTCTCGCTTTCTGCGGTCACATTGATGGAAATTTAAAATAAAAGAGTTAAAAGAGACCAAGAAATGTTCCTTAGTATCCAAAATAACAGAAAAAGAAAGGAATTGGACTCTCTAAATTTGATTCACATTGAACATGTAGCTGAAGGGAAGAGAAACGGCCTGGGTTGGAGGATGTAGTTACCTAGAAAGTATCGCAATCTGCTCCCCTATTCAACTCTGTCTGCAATTCTGGGGCCTTTGCTTGGGAACAACTGGAGAACTGGTGACAGCCAATAAAGGGTGAAAGAAGATGGATACATTTTAACTACACTGCAACCAGCAGAGAGTAAGTGCTAAAGACAGAATGGATTTGACTATATGTAGGTTTGGGGTTTGGGGAGTTTGGGAGCATTTCAATAGAGGGAGGGGGAAGACTGTTTCTGCAGCCATGCATGTGATGCTGTGACAGAGAGTAAAGAAGAAAGATGATTTTAAGTTGTGTTGATTGTCAAAAAATATAAACATCCATAGCCATTTCTTTGGATGCTAAGGTTTGAAAACTGAAATGGCTCTCCAGTTGGTTTGGTCATTGTTTTTTCTTTCTTTCTTTCTTTCTTTCTTTCTTTCTTTCTTTCTTTCTTTCTTTCTTTCTTTCTTTTTTTCTTTCTTTTTTTTTTATCTACTGCAGGGCTCTATCCATTTTGTAGACAATCTCTCTAATCCTGACAAAGTCATTACTATTGTGCTCATTTTACAGATGACAGAACTGAGACTCAGAAATGTTAATTGGCTTGCTCTAAGCCACACAGTTAATAAGTAGGCCAGCTAGAGATATGAACCTGATATGTATTAATCCAAACTCTATTTTCCATTCTGTCATGCTGCTTCCCTATGCATTCATTCTTCTGAGCAGAAAAAATAAACCAAGCATTAGAAGGAAAGAATTATTGACCTTTCCCTTTTATCATTCTGTTGTCAACATAAATATTTCCTCCATGAACTTACTTTATTTTTTAAGTATATTTTATTGATTATGCTATTACAGTTGTCCCAACATTTCCCATTTTGCCCCCCTCCACCTGATACCCCATTCCCTCCAGCAATCCCTCTCTCTTAGTTCATCTCCATGGGTCATGCATATCCATTTTCAGCTTCTCCATTTTCTATAGTATCCTTAGCCTCCCCCATCTATTTTTTACCTACCAATTATGCTTCTTAATCCCTGCACCTTTTCCCCCACTCTCCCCCTTCTTCCTCCCAGCTGATAACCCTCTGAATGATCTCCATATCTATGATTCTGTTCCTGTTCTAGTTGTTTGCATAGTTTGGTTTAGTTTTTGTTTTTTAGATTCAGTTGATAATTGTGTTTATTGTCATGTTATGTTCATAGTTTTGATCTTCTTTTTCTTAAATAAGTCCCATTAACATTTCATGTAATAAGGGCTTGCTGATGATGAATTCCTGTAGCTTTACCTTGTCTGGAAAGCACTTTATCTGCCCTTCCATTCTAAATGATAGCTTTGCTGGATAGAGTCATCTTGATTGTAGATCTTTCCTTTTCATCACTTTGAATACTTCTTGCCAGTCCCTTCTTGCCTTGTAAATTTCTTTTGAGAAATCAGCTGATAGTGTCATGGGAACTCTTTTGTAGGTTACTCTCTGCTTTTCTCTTGTTGTTTTTAAGATTCTCTCTTTATCTTTAAACTTTGGCATTTTAATTATGATATGTCTTAGCATGGTCCTCTTTGGGTCCATCTTGTTTGGGACTCTCTGTGCCTCCCAGGCTTGTATTTCTATTCCCTTCACCAAATTAGGGACGTTTTCTTTCATTTATTTTTCAAATAAGTTTTGAATTTCTTGCTCTTCCTCTTCTCCTCCTGGCACCCCTATGATTCAGATGCTGGAATGTTTAAAGTTGTCCCAGAGGTTCCTAAGGCTCTTCTCATTTTTTTTTTTAATTCTTGTTTCTTTATTCTGTTCTGGTTGAATGCTTATGTCTCCCTTATTTTCCATATTGTTGATTTGAATCTTGGCTCACTTCCCTTTATTGTTGGTTCCCTGTGGCTTTTTCTTTATTTCACTTAGTATAGCCTTCATTTCTTCCCTTACGTTTTTGCATACTCAGTGAGTTCATTGAGCATCCTGATAACCAGTGTTCTGAACTCTGCATCTGATAGGTTGGCTATCTCTGATTTGTTTAATTCTTTTTCTGGAGTTTTGATCTGTTCTTTCATTTGGGCCATATTTCTTTGTCTCCTCAATTTGGCAGCCTCCCTGTGTTTGTTTCTGTGTGTTAGGTAGAGCTGTTTTGATTCCCTGTCTTAGCAAATGTGTTAAGTTCTATGGGGTAGAGCCTTAGGTATTCACCAGGGCAGGCAATCTGCTTTACTCACTTTGTGGTGCTGCTGGGGGCCAAGGGTTGGAGAGGGAACAATGCCACTGCCTGACTCCTGGAGGCTTGCCTAGCATTTGCCCCATGTCTAGTCATTTCACCCACTTCCCATATGCAATGGCGCCCTTCTAGCTGTTGCCCTGGTGTTGATTCCAAGATTGGTTGGGTTTGCATATGTTCTAGGTCCATGCAGGCCCTTTAAACAGTCTTTCCTGAGTAACTGGCAGTCTCTTCCTGTGCCCCAGCCCCCACTGGTTTTTATAGCCAGAAGTTATGAGGCTTTATCTTCCAGGCACTGGAAGCCTGGGCTAGGCAGTCTGGCCTGGGGCTGGGATCACTAGATCCCAAGGCATCCCTCCTGATTTTTATCTACCACACAAGAATGTGGGACCTGCCATTCCACCACCACTGCCACTGCCTCTCCTTGCCACACTGCATTCTCTCTGCCCCAGCTCCCTAGCTCCACCCCTCCTACCCATCAGGATGAATATGGCTTCTTTAAATCGTTGATTGTCAGACTTCCATACAGTTTGATTTTCTGGCAGTTCTGGGTGTATTTTGTTTTGAGGTTAGTTGTGACTCTTGTTGTGGTTGTGTGATGAGGTGAAGTGTGTCTACCCATGCCTCCATCTTGACTGGAAGTCTAAACTTATTTTAAATCGAAACATGAGTACTCTTAAATGATAGTAGATAATTTCAAGGAAAACACACAATTATCTGGTTCAATTGGATTTTGCTTGATTTATTTCTTCAGACAGACACTGTTTTTAGTGTGGGTGGCAGAACATACATTAAAAATAATGAATCAGTGGCTTGTAATAATGATACATAATAGGCATCCTCATTCTTTTCACACAAACCACAGACAAATGTGCTCCCAAAGACTCAAAGATTCATACAGAAATGAGAAACAAAACCAGTACTGAAGGCCCAGTTCTAAATAAAAGAGGAATATCACAGGAACACAAGGTAGCAAGGTTTCATTGATCATTTGCCTACCTGGGATCCTGTCAACAGCATTCAGGTTCAATCCTCTTTCTTATCAGAATATTTGTCTGGCAGTGTCTTTATGGATTACCTATTTCTGCTGAATAACTTGCAGCAGTGCTGCTAATCAAGAAAGAAAAGAAGCTGCCATTGGTGATGAAAATTGTTTTCCAGTGACTGATTGTGCTAATCAATCTTCTACAAAGGAAATCAGGGGTAAAAGATGGCCAATAATTGCAAAACACTGCTGTACACATGAAGAAAAATAACTGATGCACAAAGCACAGAAAAGCAACTCTTGAAAAAATGTTGCAGAGTTGGCTACTTAAAAAGTATATATATAATATTGGAAAGCAATTTTTCACAATTTAACACCTATGCCTTATTTTTAATATGTAGGTAAGGACTATGCTTACTTTATTATGGTATTAATAGTATTTACTAGTACTTTATAATTTGAGAGTAACCTGGGATTTCTTGTTAGGAATCTGAAAACTCATTGGAAGTTATAAAAATTATCAAAATTGCTGGTGCAGGGATTGCATTTAGCCTCTGATTATAATTTTCTGCATATGATAATCATGACTGAATTCATGGCAGAAAATTTTTATATCTAGCGACTCCCAACTGTCAGTGTGGCTCAAGAAATAATCCCTAGTGTTTCAGCCTTCATTTACAGTATGCTTGCAAGTTCATTGTGCTATTGCAAGTATGAAATCCAATGTAATGTTGACTCTACAGGTACTTCTATGCAGATATTTTCAAGTACAATCTAAAACTTACGCTTCTCCTTATAAAAATTATGAATTGTTTTCTCCAATCTATTGTGAACGTAACACAAAATTTTTAGTATTTTATAACTTGAGTCAACTACATAAGAGATCTAGAATCATATACATGAGTAAAATATGTTAGATAATGCCTGAAATTTTAGAAATCAATTTTGGCTGCTTAGAAGCCAACACCATATGTTTTCAAATTTAAGAGAACATCAGTTTTAAGTCTCACTAAAAAGAAATTAAGAAAGAAATATATCACAAATTAAATTATTATATATCACTTTAATGAAAGTCCTGCATGACACATGATCTGGTCACACCAGCCTCTTTTTGCTTTGAAGTTTGCTCTTCCAAGTGATTTGGATCTTTCTCCCGCCCAGAATGACATTGCTCAGAATACATTAGGCAATTTTGAAACAAGGTAACCAAAACCTAAGACAGCAGCATCTATTTATGATGAGAATCTCCCTAAGGTCTCATGAAGCCTTTTTGTATTTCTTTGCATAAAATCATGAAAGCATGTCCACGCCCCCAATGATAAGAATTTGTTTTAATAGCATTAATTTTATACCCGACTGCTGTATATACATGCCCAAGTAATTCCATATTTCAAACCAAATGATATTGTAATCACTGATAAAATTATAAAGCAATGAAACTCAACATGTTTATTAACATAAGTCAATGAAAGTGATATTAAAAGGTGTTACCAAGAACGTACATGGACAGGCAATGACAAGTACTACATAACTGCTAGCTAGACAATTGCAGTTGTAAGATACAGATACATCCTGACTTCAGAAAAGTTAAAATATGAAAGTGTACATCTTAGGATTTATGAAATACAGTAATATATTGCAAGGTAAAACTTTAGAGATGAAGATGCTCAATTTCTTCATTTTTCACGGTAGCTCCATGAGGACTAATGAATTAAGAAAATCTGTTTCAGATGGTGATAGGAACTAGATAAGAATGTTAGTTCTTTAAAAAATATGTTATTTATTTATTTTTAGAGAGAGAGGAAGGGAAGGAGAAAAGGAGAGAAACATCGATGTGAGATAGAAACATCGACCAGTTGCCTCCCATATGCGTACCCACTCGGTATTGAACCCATAACCCAGGTATGCGCCCTAACCGGGAATGAACCAGCAGCTTTTTGCTTTGGAAATGACACCCATCCAACAGAGCCACACCAGTCAGGGCAAGAATGTTGATTTTTAAGAGGATTTATACTTCATTAATTCCTATTCTGGTGATCTGCCCCTTTTGAATGATTCATTACGACTTTCTTATTTTCTTGTGCTCAAACTGTTATTTGGTTAAAGAATGATTTAACTCATCATTCTATCAACCACTAATCATTGAAAATGCTACATAAGTTGCTTTTATTCTTTATAAATTGAATATACTTGGCAATATAAGATATTCTTAATCCATTATGTAATTTCAATATCTTATTTACTTTGTGGTAACTAAAGGCTAAAAATATTATTCTTGATTAATCTTCCTAAAATAACACTTTCTTGCCCTGGCTGATGTAGCTCAGTGGATTGAGCACAGGTGGGGAACCACAGGGTCCCAGTTTGATTCCCAGTCAGGGCACATGCCTGGGTTGCAGGCCAGGTCCCCAGTGAGGTCCATGTGAGAGGCAACCATACATTGCTGTTTCTCTCCCTCTCTTTCTCCCTCCCTTCCCCTCTCTCTAAAAATAAATAAATAAAATCTTTAAAAAAAATAACACTTTCTTTCTGCCAAATTAAAGGTCTTCCTTTTGTTGCCTGCATCACTTCTAAATTTCTCTAACCAGTTTTTAAGACTTTTCATAATTTAGCTACATCTAAATTACTCAATTTTATTTTTCTCTGCTAGAAACCACATTATCCTGATTTTTATTTTTATTTTTTAAAAGATTTTATTTATTTTTAGAGAGAGGGGAAGGAAGGGAAAGAAACATCAATGTGTGGTTGCCTCTCACGTACTCCCTGCTGGAGACCTGGCCGACAACCCAGGCATGTGCCTTAGACTGGGAATTGAACCAACAAATCTTTGATTCTCAGGCCAGCACTCAGTCTAGTGAGCCACACCAGCCAGGGTTTATCCTGATTTTTAATTTCGTCATTATAATGACTACTCATAAAATGTCTGTAAAACTATTCTTAAATCTCAAAACTTTAACTTCTGTCCAAGGAATCTTCTGAAAGTCAAATAATTTATTGCATTATTTGACTTTGGCTAATAGCATACAATGTGTACCACATCTGGACTTTGAGTGTTACTAACTGTTCAATGCATTCAACAGAACCAGAAAAGGAGGATCTGGAGTATCAGTTCTGACTTCTTCACCTGGTTTTAGTGGTCCATTTTTTTAAGATTTTATTTATTTTTAGAGAGAGGAGAAGGGAGGGAGACAGAGAGGGAGAGAAACAGCAATGTATGGTTGCCTCTCACATGGCCCTCACAGGGACCTGTCCCGCAACCCAGGCATGTGCCCTGACGGGGAATCGAACCGGGACCCTCTGGTTCCCAGCCCGCACTCAATCCACTGAGCTACACCAGCCAGGGCTTTAGTGGGCAATTTTAACATTGGTTTTAGTGGTGCTTGGTAGACATTGTCACACATTAGGTGTATGTGAAAGCCTTCTCAAGCAATATATCTCCTTTTTCGTTCTTTTCTCATAACAGTATATCTCTGCCAGTAATGAAGCTTCTTCCTAAAACAAAAAACCAAATTTAAAAACTGTTAAACCAACCATCACTGAATACATTAAAATTATTACTACATAACAGATGGCTGAAACTGACTTTTGGTAATTATGTCCATTACACATCTACTCTGCCAAAAAAAAAAAAAAAACAGAGCTCAAAAATATTGAAGGAAAAACACAATACAAAAATAAGATACTTCATAGTAAAAATAGACCTTACCAGTACCTGAATGTGTTTGTCTTCATTGAGAAAGTATTCTGGATTAGCAGAAGTATTTTCCCATGTATAATGCGCACTTTTTGCCCAAAATTTTGAGGGAAAAATAAGGATGTGCATTATACATGGGTATAATGATTACATGCAATGGGTATAATAATCCCAAGTACAATACACACAACATGTGGGTGTGCATTTTACATGGGGGCGCATTATGTATGGCAAAGTACAGTTTATTTAGCTATAGGTCGAAGGACTGAGGAGAAATTATATGTTGCTTGAGTTGTAAGTGATGGGCAGTAATTTCCTTTCATCTTCTCTCTTCTATAATTTAATAGACTATAGTCCTAAATACAATCTTTAACCCAAAAGCCATGGTCACCTTGTCATAAAGATTAGTCAACCATATTCTCAGTCAATTCCCAAACTGTTGTCCATGTGTGGCCATCCATCAACCTTATATTAAGTTTTTTAAAGTATACCATGTCAGTGCTCACTTTGGCAGTACATACACTAAAATGGGAACAATACAGAGAAGATTAGCATGGCCTTTGAACAACGATGACATGCAAATTTGTGAAGCTTTCTATATTTTTCCCAGTCAGGGCACATACCTAAGTTGCAGGTTTGATCTCTGGTCCAAGTGTGTATGATTCTCAGTCCGGGCACATATTTCATCAGTGTTTCTCTCTCTCCCTTCTTCTCTCTCTAAAAGTAATGAAAAAAATGTCCTTGGGTGATGATGAAAAATATAAATAAATAAAAGCATACCTTGTGTTCTAACTAATGTGATCCTAGCTAAAATCTATATATATTATACTCAACTAACAATATATCTTTAGCTATATATTAATATTTAGAAGGGTATACAACCAAATGTAAAATGA
This sequence comes from Micronycteris hirsuta, assembly GCA_004026765.1. Taxonomy (NCBI): domain Eukaryota; kingdom Metazoa; phylum Chordata; class Mammalia; order Chiroptera; family Phyllostomidae; genus Micronycteris; species Micronycteris hirsuta. The sequence continues at coordinate 13,415 of PVJI01020445.1, read as the reverse complement.
GAACAAAGATTAGTATGAGCCATAGCATTATGAAATACTATTCTGGTATTCTGGTAAAATGGGATTACTTTGGTGTTACAATATGTTCATTTTATGTTATTGTTCTTTCTTTCAAATACAGAGCATTCATATTTTCTCAAAGATTTATTCATAATAGAATATGAAAATATTCTATTATGCCTATTAATGAAAAAGCCACCTACTACTAGGTCAGGATATTTGCAAATTGCATGACAGTGGTCAAATATGTATTGTTAGATCACTTTGGTTGCCTTCAGAAATCAATGCTAATATCTGTAGAACTGATAGATCCTTAATTTGATAAATCAATGTAACCCATGGCTGCATTGGGTATAATAATAGGTAACAGGATTGTTTTAAGAATGAAATGCAGTAATGCATGTACCTAGTGTGCTGCCTAGAAATTAGTAAGCACTCATTAATGGTTAATTTTCATAAGAAAGCTATGTCATTTTAGATTTTCTTTACTTAAAATCATATCAGCAACTCTACGCATCTTTGAAAAAATTATGACAAAATTAGTTACATAATGTTAAACCAAGAGTTGAGGAATCCATTACACCATATAGTAAACATGTAGACCTTGTGCTGATAGGTACTTTGAAATTCCATGTATATTTCACTAATGAATTTGTTCTGTACTCATCTGAAGGTATTTCAAATGACAGGTTTTCCAGTTCATAGATTCCTACTTTACGGGACTATATTTACAGTCATATTAATTTAGAATTAATGTATTACAAACCTCACTTCATCTTTCCATACTTCTAACATAATTTGCCAGCCATGTCTGTGACTCTTAGAAAAAAAATTATGTTAAGAAAGGAGACCATAACATTCTTATTAAAATAAAACATCCAATAATGGAGCAAGAAATTCACAGGAGGCAATCACCATTGTAAATCAAAGCTCCAAAATATTTTCTGAAATTTACTTTCTCTTTGTGTTTCTTGCTGGTTACTATATAGACCAATATACTAGCCGGGGGTGGAAATGAAGGTTGGAAGGGACACAAGTAGAGAAACAACCACAAATAGCCACAAAACTCAACTCCGAATATTTCACAGCACTGTTAACTTTAGTGAAGATTAAGGTAGTGGCTTCAATTTGTCACTTTAAAAAATTTTTCGGCCCTGGCTGGGTAGCTCAGTTGGTCTGAGACTTGTCCCCATAGGCCAAGGTTGTGGGCTTGATTCCAGGTCAAAATACATACCAGAATAAACCAATGAATGCATAAATAAAAGGAACAACAAATCGATGTCTCTTTCTCCCTCTCTCTCTCAAATCAAAAAAATTTATTTTTTTTTCTTCAATCAACATGGAACTGCTCCAGGTGAAGCAGAATCAGGGATCTCAGGGTCTGTCTTCTCAAGGAGGGTCCTTGGAATCCTTAGATATTTCCACTGAACAGACCTTTGAAAAGACTTGAATTATAGGATAACCAAAAGGAAATAAACACAGGGGAAAACACAAACCTAGATAATATGATTTATAAGGTGCAGTTTGCTTGTTTTCAATTTGAGGACTTCTAGAGAGAAACTTCTCTATGAAACTGATAGAGTATCACCATGAAGCAAAAACTCCTATAACTATTGTGAAAAAGGGCACATACATATTTTTAGATCCCTAAAGGTCTCAGCTCAAAAATGCTAAGTCCAAAATGAGGTTCTTTTGCTCATTCTGACCCTAATTTGACTTTCCTTATAAGTTCTACTTCTTAGTGTAGCACCTAAACTCTTCCAAAACATTGACACAGTCAAGCCCACTCTCTCAAGAAAGACTCTGCAGCAAAACCTTATCTGAATACTTGCCATACTCAAACATAGAATACAATAGATCCACACCTACCGTATTAGCTGTGGTTTCATAACACAATATTCCCCAACCTCCTCAAAAGTCTAAGCCCTAATTTTATTTACCACCCATTGTGGTATACTGGGACTCCATTTCCTAAGGAGAGCCACCATTGTGGCTCCATTTCAGTTTTGCAGCACCTCATACACCTAAAGAGTGTCGCTAGTGATTCTGTGGGGAAACACCAAATTAATTTGATGCTATCATGATCTATTAATCTGAATACTCCCAACTTAAGTGATCATCATCACAAAATGGCATAAATATTCTAAATAAGAAAGTGAATGAATATTTAGAGACAGTTTCCTATTAAGAAATACAAAGAATGTTGTAAAATTATAGTGTACAATCCAATTTGAATTATTTTCTTACTTATCACAGAGCTCTTCTTTACTGTAGAGACTGGGTGTCTTATAAAAATGTAAACATGCTCTCTTCATCTACATTAATGTCAATAACTAGAATGTTTAAAAAATAAAAATCTACGTAAGTCGAGTCAAATCTAGAAAAAAATTAAATCCTTATTTCGGTTTATATTTCCCATATGGAATACCTATTTTTCTTGCCACTTTAAAGGAAATAAACATTGATAAATGTTATTAACATTTAATGAATGATTAATAGCACTGTCTTTTTCATAATAATTTATTATAAGAAGTGTTTTATCATGTTCAAGAGACATGTAAATAATTCTATGCAATGCCATTTATAAATGCATTATAACAGGGTGATTGAACATTATTTAGAACCTGTTTCAAACGTGAAAAAGGTAAAAACAAGCCTAATGACTGAATCTTAAAAGTCTGTGTTCTCATCAACCAAAATTCTTAAATCATTTCTAAATGTTACCTTGATTTAAAAGGTAACTGCCATTTCTTATTCAGTTTTGCCCTCAAGTAAAAAATAGAAAAATCTACAGCACTGAACCTAGAGTCAGCACCATGGCATAGAATTGTTAGGTGCACTAGTAACAAAAACTCCAGATCATTACCTGTCATCAAAGCCTAGAATATTCTGTTATGACTTTTACATAGCTTCTAAGCAAAGGATATATCAGGAGGAAGGAGTTTATGACACTTTTTAGACAAACCTTTCAAACTAATTTACTGATGCTAAACCTAACTTAGAAATGAATGCCACCTATCATTGGAAAATGGGAAATTTCCAACCTTATGTGGCATTTTTCTCCTTCCTAGCCTCTTGATGGAAATTTTATCTTAATTATGCCATTGCAGATTTTTGGAATGTAATAACCACTTCCAGAAACTGTGGTGATGAGAGAAATTCACACTGGCCTCTGATGGAGGTAAAGCGTCAAGCAGTCCTCGTTCACTTTGGGTAGATGGGGTAGAATGGATTATTGAGGTGAGGTAGTGGATTCCATAGAGGTTGATACCTCCTTAGCCACTGGTCTGAAACTACATTTGAGGATTTTAAGATCACATTTTCATTGTAGAGCCCATTCTCCTTCATGCCTTTCATCTGCTTTTTGTAGGGACCAAAACATTGGCTAAATTCTTGAGCATGTACAATCAGAAATACCACCTTGACATAAAAATAGAAAAATAAATTTTATATAGATTTGGGTAAAATAGACTGAAGAAAATAACAAAACTCCTACACTGCTACAATAAGCACTAATCCAAAATTTAACAAAAGCAATTTCACACTTTAAAAAGATCTATCTAATACTATAGTTGTTGTTTTGTAAATAGGAGACAGCTGTCCAGTCAATGTCCCCAGGACTGTGAGTTCTCATTTGGTTATCTCTTTACCTTTAATCTTTTTCTTGTCACCACCACCCTCCCTGCTCAGATATGCCTCCTCTCCCTGCCTCAAGCTCCTCTCCTCCATATTTTTCTTACCCACTTCCGCAGGATTTCTTTTCCTAAACATAACACTGGTCATACTGCTACCCAGCAGCAAGTGGGGTCCCACTGCCTGCCACCACCCTCTGGGCAAAATTCCAGAGGCAAACGTTGGTGATAAAGGAAAGGAGTCTTTAGTCATAAGCAACACAATTTTGGAATAACATCTTTCTACATGCATTAGTCACTTAAGCATATCAATAAAGGCTTTAATTGCTGAGTTCCTCGATCATTCCCCCAGTTAGTTTTTTAATTATCTTATTTGTATAGGATTAGTTTACAAACTAAAACAACATAAGATACAAAAGCTACACAGTTTCGGATGAATGGCAGTCTTCTGCCTCAGAGCCTGTCCCCTCTAGAACAGTGGTCCCCAACCATTTTGGCACCAGGGACTTGTTTCGTGGAAAACAATCTTGACACAACAGGGGGTCGGAAGGGGATACAGGAGGCAGAGCTCGGGTGCTGCTTGGCCACCACACACTTCGTGCTGTGTTGCCTGGTTCCTAACAGTCCATCGCCAGGGGGTTGGGGACCCCTTCTCTACAACACCCAACAAAGAATAACCCTGCCACCCTCTTCCAGGCCAGCCTGATCCTAGGCTGGGGCCGGGGTTTCCTCTCCCATACAACATCCATCCAAGTTACTGTTTCTTGGGAAACCAGGCAGCTGCAGTAGGATCATCCTGGCATCCTCGTGGAAGAGAGCTGGAGGGCCAGTGCCTGCCCTCTTTTTATTTTAAATCTTCTGGCCCATAATTCCACACTCTCTGGAGGTATTCAGCTTCTCAGCCAATCCTGTTCTAGACTGTTTACCATTGCCTAGGGCTACCTCCTCCTAGGGCCCCTTCCTACTCCTCCCCAATAATCTGATCAGATCTGTCTGTATCAATACCACTCCATCGGGGATGTGTCATTCCTTACACTAGCATTTCTCCCCCAAGATCCTCAGAACACATGTGTTTCTGGATAGGTTGCATGGTGTTTGGTTGAAAAAAAGGAATTTGTGGTCAAATATACTTGGAAAAAACAGGGTAAACAGAGTTTCTCTACTCGTAACCTTTGGTATCCAAAAAACTCAATGTGAATTTCCAAGTTAGAGTTAAGATACAAAGTACTTTCCAAATTTATTGGTTCATCAAATTGTGTTTTTGCAGAACATCTTCCAATATTTTGAAGGACACTTTTGAGATAGTAGTCGACAGTATAATGACTCAATTCTAAATCTGGTTAGTCCATGAACTTCACAATAAGAACCTGTATTAGTCTCCTTGGGCTGCCATAACAAAGTATCATAAACTGACTGGCTTAAAACAGCATAAATATGAGTTCCAGCCATGAACTATGTAAAAGAGACATTTATTAAAGAAGACATAAGATACAAGAAACATTGTATATAGGACAATGATGCCTCAGTCCTCTTCAAAGTAGGCACCTTGGTTTTCATCTTTATGGTCATAAGATGGCTGCTGCACTTCCAGCCATCATGTCTCCCAATTTTCACACAGTTCTCCCAGCATCTCTTCCACTGTTCAAAACACTCTGCAAAATCCTTTGTTGGAATCACCATTAGCTGCCCCATCATATGTTCCTTTTGCTTTTGTAGCAGAAGCTGCAGAATGAATTTTGCCATGACACTTTTATGCCAAGGTCTTGCGTCAAAATTTTGGACACAGTAGTTTTTGGAATCCCCAGATGAGCTTCTAGTTCTCGCACTGCTAGTTGCTAATCTTTGTTGATTGCAGCCCATAAACATTCAACATTCTCAAGTGTTCTGCTTGTTGCAGGCCTTCCAGAATGTGCATCACCTTCAACAGATTCTTGACCATCTTTGAAGCATTTGTGCCACATTTTTATTTGCACTGCACTCATTGCATCATGCCTGAAATCCTTTGGAATCATCCAAATAGTTTCTGCGGAGGAATGTTCAAGCTTAACACAAAATTTGATGCAGATTCATTGCTCTACTCACTCAGTCATTTTGAATGTGACGGCCACACAGTACACATGCTCACTCAACAGCGCCTACTGCCCCCATTGACTAATACAGTGAAGTCATCATTGTTCATTTATGCACATACCAGTCCACTCACCTTGGCTGCCAGGCTACATCGATGCCATGCAAATCATTATCATTATATTAACAATTGCTGGAATTTCTCTAGACAGATTTCATATATTCTCTCCCAGGTTTGAACACTTGAAGTCAAAGATCAAGGTGTCAGCAGGGCCATGCTCTTTCAAAAGTGTCTAGGAGAGGATTCCTTCCATAGCTGTTCCTGGTTTTTAGTAGTTACCAGCAATTCTTGGCATTCTTTGCCTTGCAGCTGCATAATTCCAATTACTGCTTCAATCATCACATGGCCATCTTCCCTCTGTGTCTGTCTTCACATCAACTCCCTTTGTGTGTCTTTGTATCCAAATTTTCTTCTTCTTATAAGGACACCAATCATCTAATTAGTGTCCACTCTAATCTAGTTTGACCCTATCTTGACTTGATTACATCTAAAATACCCTATTTCCAAATAAGTTCACAGTCTGAAGTTCCGGGTAGTTACAAATTTTGGAGAGACACTATTCAACCTAGCACAGGCCCCACCCATCTTTGCAGTATTTCCCATCACTGTTCTTTTACTGTTTCCTGTATTTCAACCAATAAGGTTCAGCTACCATGTTTTCCCTCCTCTTTTGTTCAGACTTACAGATTATGTTCTGAGATGAGTTCTCCTCAAGACAGATCCTGTATGTAGGCTCACTGAACAACTATACCAATTCAGTCTCCCTCACTTTTTCCTACTATTGAAAGTAGAAAGGGACATACTTGAGCCACCGTTTCAGCTATGGGTGGCCATGTGAAAAGGTCTGCACAAAAGTCTTTAGGGAAGGTTGTTATCAAAAAATAAAAATGCAAATCATCATAAGAACAAAAAACTTTTCCTTTTTATTTTACCCTTTTATTGTCTTCCTACCTAGAAAATTGGGAGACATGATGACTGGAAGTGCAGCAGCCACCTTGTGACCATAAAGATGAAAACCATACGTACCACAGGGGGCAAAACAGGAAGATCAAAGCAGCTTGGGTGCTTGCTAACACCATGGATTGCCTGTTCTTAGACTTTTTGTGTTCAAGAGCCACTGTTTGCAGGGTTTTCTTAGCTAGCAGCCAAGTTTAATCCTGATTAATAAGCCTTTTCTATTTGTTAAATTCAAGTTCTGTCAGTTCTCAATAATCAGACACTGCTTTCTATAGTTGAAAAAGGGCTTTCTTCTCTGAATCGACACAATGACTGATGGCGGGGATTCATTTATCAATGAATCCTACCATGCCAGGCAGCATTTCTTCTATCCTACTCTTAAACTGTTATTTCAACATTTTGTGTACCTTAACTCTTCTCAAATTTATCTATATAACTAAATGTAGCATAGTTGTATTATATGACTCACAAATATATTATAACATACTTAAGAGAAAGTATGGCTTCTTACACTTCCTTCTATTTCACAGCATATAATAGCTAAAGTATTTTATCAGAACATGTCCACTATGTTATTAAATTTGGGGGGTTGTTACTGTCTGTAAAGGTGTTATCTAATACTGTCTTCTCAAATAGTTCTTTTTGCTGAATCTTCTGCTACATTCATCAGATTGTCTTGCTGACATCCTCCTGAACTGTAAACCTGGAAGCAAACATTGCAGGTATTTTCTATAAGGAATACTTAGTCTACAAATCGATTTCTTTGAGACAAGAAATTAAGCGTCTGCTACTCAGAGTCAGTTCAGAGTTTGTTTTTTGTTCAGACCATGACTTCCCTCTGCTCTTGGAACTTGACTCTTGGCAGAAAGATAGACAGGCCTAAAATGGTCTTCTGGGAGTCCAGAGAGAAGGAGCCAGAAAGGACTGATGCTGACGTTTGCAGTAAACTTTAAATAATTTGGTAAATGTTCCATCTATCCTAAGATAACCTTTTGACAAGTAGAGGAAAATCCCTTTATAATAATGGTTTCTGAAGGTGACTATATGCATTTTCTTAGGCCTGGCCTCATAGCATGAACAAAGCTGAGCCTTTACTTAGTGCCTTTGCTATACATGCACACATTCATAAACATATGCATATAACCAACACACACATTCATAAATATGTACACATAGACACATAGATATATATAAACACACACATGCACACACATTGATAAATAGGTACATTAATAGACACACACGTCTATGAATATATAAATAGACATTCATGCACACTCAGAAATCCTGCACTAATCTTTACATATCTTAAATATGTCAGATCTGCTAGGTGAAATGGAGAGAAAAATGTCTACAGTATTTTCAGCATCAAATTCATAACAAGAAGTTTCTGTTGTTTCACCATGGGGATAAGAAGCTCATGAACTAATAGCAACTATTTTGTTTTTAACTAGGATTGGAGAAATCCCAGAGCTCAGATTCTTTTACAAGTGTTGTTTGAAAACGGAGTGCCATGCCACACCCCTCCTACATAACCTATGTGAGCCGCCCCAGCATTCATTTAGCCCCTTAAATGCTGCACCATCTTCTTTCTTGATTCAGGCACTCTGTGCACATTGTTCTTCTCTGTTTCCTGGTTAACTGGTACTTTTATTCCAAATCCCTGGGTAAATTTCCCCTCTTTAGGGAAACCTTAACTGGAATAAGTGTTAAGTGAGCTCCTCCTTTTAGAGTCTTTTATAACCTTGAGTATATTATTTTCATTGTTCTCATCAAAAGCTGAAACTTTACATTTATTTGTGTGATTATTTCATGAAAGGTGTCTCCTGCACTAGACTATAAGTGGAGAAAGCAAGAATTATCTAGTTTGTATAATATTACCTCCCCTGAACCTATTAGAGTGACTGGTGCATACATAGTAGACAAACAATAAACATTTGTTGATTTGATAGGAGGTTATCTCTGAAAAATTAGAAAGCACAAAGCACTACTGCCTTGTATCAGAATATATTCAGCTGCAAAAAGACCAACTGACAATGGCTCAAACAATAGAGGAAACTTATTGATTCACAGAGCTACATAGTCCAGATATGGGATGACTATCAAGGGTGGTTTGATCAATGGATCAGTGGGGCCTATAAGAACCCTGATCCTTGCCCTGGCTGGTGTGGCTCAGTGGATTGAGCGCGGGCTGTGAACCAAAGGGTCACCGGTTTGATTCCCAGTCAGGGCACATGCCTGGGTTGCGGGCCAGGTCCCTGGTGGGGGCCATGTGAGAGGCAACCACACATTGATGTTTCTCTCCCTCTCTTTCTCCCTCCCTTCCCTTCTGTCTAAAATGATAAATAAATAATTTCTAAAAAAAGAACCCTGATCCTTTTCACTTCTCTCCTTCTGCAACATCCTCTTCGACTTGACTCCCCTCCATCGTCACAAGATGACTGACTGCCAAAAACTCCAAAGGCTACGTGCTTTCCTGTCTATATACCCAGGGGGAATATATTCACCACAGTAAAAGAAAGAAATGTACAGGCTTTGAATTGCGTCCCCCCAAAGTTCATATGCTGAAGCTCGAACCTGCAGTAACTTAGAATGTGACTGTATTTAGAGACAATCTTTAAAAGGTTAAAGTGGGGCCGTGAGGGTGGGCTCTAATCCAATACTACTGGTGTCCTTATAAGGAGAGGAGATTAGCACACAAAAAACTCTGACAGAGGAATGTTTATGTGAGTTCACAGCAAGAAGACAGTCATCTACAAGCCAAAGAGAGAGGCTCAGTAGAAACCAAACCTGCCTACACGTTGAAAAACTCTGTCCTCCAGAACTGTGAGAAAATACATTTCTGTCATTTCAGCCATCCAGTCTGGAATTTTGTTATAGCAGTCCTAAAATACCAATACATGGAGATAATGTCATTTCCCAATTAATTAGGTAGCTGTGTAGAACTTAGTGGAAGTACAGTGAGAACACAGAGTTCACACAGGGGTCTGACACATTTACGTGGCTTTTCACTGGACCCTGGATCCCCTCATCATACACAGTTTCCTGTGATACTCTCATGCAAGAAAATTCCTGTCAGAGTAGAAAAACATTCAAATTCCTGCTTTTTTATACTCAGGCTTCTATATTAATACTCTTTCACATCAGGCTTACATCATCCTCTTAGAAGGCTTACCATAAGAATCTATATATTTCTATGTAAGAGATGTTTATAAATACTAGGCATTTTTGTCTCTTCATCAAAACTGAACAAAAACATGCACATTACTTATTCAGCAAGAGAAAATAAGATCTTCCCAAATAGGCCTCCCTGAAAAGCAGCCATGCCTCTCAACATTCCACGGTTCTAGAAAGCCAATAGCCCTACAGTCCAGCTATAAGGACTGTTCCCATAAAGCTATCTCTTCAGCAGATGTTCCCACTTCACCAATGTGACAATTAGTAGAAGTGAGGTTAGAGTCGACATTTTCCAACAGGTAGCATATGAAAGATAAATTCAAGGTCCTACATCTACATAGACCACAGAAGGGTTATCACAGAAACCTCTAGATCAGAAGGGGAAACAACTACAGCATAAACCTACTAGCCCATGAGAGAGCTGAAACCCAAATCCTCTACTTTACTTTTCTTACTTTGTGGTTCTTATATCAGATGTGAACATAAGGCCACACACTGAGCTGTGCCAGAATTGCAGATTTGTTTAGCACTTTAAAACTCATTCGAACGTTTGTAATGATCTATTCCACTGCCATGCTGGTTATACTCCATGTGCCCAGCTCTCCCATGTGAGGTTCTTTGCCTCAGGAGGCTGACCTCTACAGACCTCATATGCTATACTCCCTTCTTGTTCTTTGGTTTGGCCAGTGGGATGAGAAAGCAGGAGGTAGTCAGTTTCCCACCCCACATTTCTCTGCTGCTGGGCAAAGCCCTTATCAGAGTATAGTCACCCTCTGCTATTCCAGCTATGCTTTCTGCCCTGCTGGATTGTGGTAAAAATCTAGGAATTTCCAGGTAAGGAAGTATCAGGCAGGCTGGCACAAGGCATGCAGGAGATCCACATGGAAGCTCATGGTGGCAGCAAATTATCAAGCAGTACAGTAGGATTTCTAAATGTTAATCATTTTTGCTACATGGGTTCTTGCTGGCTAAATATCAGCCCTAGTTCTGCTCTAAGTCATGGCCTGCCTGTGGGAGTGAGTGTGAGTGAAGCTTCTGCTAAACTATCCTATGGCCTAAATGAGGCACAATGACCTCACCAAATTATAACCCAGTATTTTTTAAAAAAGAAGATGAGAATAAAACTTTCATTCTGTGATTTCAATAAGCAACTTAACTAGCTTGAGCCTAAATTTCTTCAACCAAAAAGTGGAGATGGTACATACCTCATAGCATAACTCTAAACGTAATTGCACTCAGCATGTGTAATATGCTCAGTATTGTGAATGATACCCAGTTTAAGGATGGTACTGGAGCGACTAATCAGTATTTTGCATTTGTAATGAACATAACAAGTACTACACACATTTGCTATAGTAATGCAGAGGTCATTACATTTTAAAATAATTTGGAACACTTTTCTCTTATTTAATTGCTTGTATTTACTTTCTCCATAGAAAACTCAGAATAGCTCCATCCCCTCTTTGTTACAAGATGAAATTTTGTGAGGGTGTAATTTTAGCCTTATTCCAACCCAGCCCAGCCCTTCCCACTCTCAACAGTTGCACTTTTGCTATGCTGGTGTTTCTCCTCCTAAATCAGAGAAGAAAATGCTTTCTTTTAGATTTTTAAAAGTCCTGAAATAGGCAAGAAAATTATTTTTACATTGAAATGAACCATCTGGCCACTTTATCCTGTTCTACATCTAACATCCATAGTTACTATAATATTTATTTATTGGATTCTTTATTCATGAAACTGATATTGCAACTATAAATTGCCATGAGTAGTCAGCAACTACTTTTAACTATTTCTATCCCTTTTTTTAAGATTTTATTTATTTTATTTTTAGAGAGAGGGGAAGGGAGGGAGAAAGAGAGGGAGAAACAGCAATGTATGGTTGCCTCTCACATGGCCCTCACTGGGGACCTGGCCTGCAACCCAGGCATGTGCCCTGACTGGGAATCAAACCGGGACCGTCTGGTTCCCAGCCCGCGCTCAATCCACTGAGCTACACCAGCCAGGCCTCTATTCCTTTTTTTTTAAACTAAGAAAAATTCTCTTTATGAGATAGAATTAGGAAATGTTCATGAAAATTAGAGCATTGATTAAGAAATATAGATCCAACCCTGACCTGTGTGGCTCAGTGGGTTGGGTGTTGTCCCATGAAACAAAGGGTTATCGGTTCGATTCCCACTCAGGGCACTGGGTTGTGAGTTTGGTTCCCGGTCAGGGCATGTGCGAAAGGCAAAGATCCATGTTTCCCTCTCACATCAATGTTTCGCTCCCTCTCTCCCTCCCTTCCCCTCTAAGACTAAATTTGAAAACAAACTTTAAACAAAGAAATCTAGATCCAAACCTTAATTCTGCCACAAACTAATTTTGTAATCACCAACAATTCACTTCATTTCCTCACCAGTTAAATGTAGGATTGGAGGGTCCCGGTGCGATTCCCAGTCAGGGAACATGCCTGGGTTGCGGGCCAGGTCCCCAATGAAGGCCATGTGAGAGGCAACCATACATTGCTCTTTCTCCCTCCCTTCTCCTCTCTCTGAAAATAAATAAATAAAATCTTTTAAAAAAAACCGTAGGATTGGAATAAGTGATCCTTAAGGAACCCTTCAGATTCAGTTATTATCTCTTGGTATTTCTAAGGTATTTTAGCATAAAATAGCACCTAATATATTGTCAGCAATTATATCATGAGCATGTGCATTTAATAATCACAACAACCCTACTTTGCAGATAAGAAATAAAACTGTGAGGCCACATTTCTAACTCAAGATCTTACCAGCAGTTAATGTAAGTGTCATAGCTTGAAAAGGTCATTTTCAATTCAAATCCTATAACTCACTGAATGCTACCTTATTTGATGATGATTTTCAAAATAAACCAGAAGCTTAAATGACTGGAAAAAAATAAAATTTCACAAGCAATCAGTCAGCCAGTAAATAAGTAAGCGACAATTTTAGCAAATTTGAAAGACTGCTAGGCATTCAAAGTGTGCCAGTTAATAAATGTGGAGATATTTTTAATCCACTTATTTAAAAAAACTATAAATGTAACTGCATTTCTAGGAAACAGAACAATAACAGCTACAAGAAAGAACACATCTTTCTGCCTCAGTGGAACCAGGGATTGTTTTACTCCAAGCAACTCCCAAGAGCATAGTGCCAGCTGCCTATTTGCCTGCTGTGCTTCTCAGGCAGGTGTTTCTTTGTTGCGTGATTGTGGAATTCAATGGATGGTTGGCTCATGATCTGCAAATTGTTACTTACATATTTAATTTTATAGTCAGCAGTTTGTTTTCTGGATAGATTATAACAGTTTCATAAGATTTACATGAAACCAGTGACTCTGAAATTCCTACTGGTGGAAATTACAAAAAGATTCACAAGCTAGGGGTGTTTTTGATTGTTTTATAAATAGAAAAGACTAACAAATATAATCTTATAAAAAAAATGTAAGCCCTGGCTGGTGTGGCTCAGTGGATTGAGTGCTGGCCTGTGAACCAAAGGGTCGCTGGTTTGATTCCCAGTCAG
>PVJI01020444.1:0-28755 GCA_004026765.1 Micronycteris hirsuta | reverse complement strand
CACCACCACCACCACCACCACCACCACCATCACTACCATGACCAGCACCATTGCCACCCTCACCTTCTTCCTCCCCGTCTCTACCTTACCATCGCCATCCATGTGGCAGTGGTGGTACTTTCCTCATCATTCAGACACAGCTGAGAAGTCTCATTTGCCAGGAACCCTCCCTTGAGTCTCCACAGTTCCTTGCCACCTCCCTCTTTCACTCCAAAACCACAGGTGGTCCCTGTCAGCCACATGAGTCTGACTCCTCTCTGGGGCTCCAGGGCTCAGCTCAGGGTCTGGCTGAATAAGTGTGGTGGGTGTGGCCAGGATGGGGTGACCAGGAGGGAGCCGGCTGGCCTGTCCCAGGGCTCCCACAGTGGGATCAGCCCTGGCCTCTGGCCTCAGCCCACTGTGCCCTCTTCCCTGAGTGCCCCAGGGCTAACCCTGCAGGCCGGACCTAGAACATGGCAAATGTGGGGCGGCATCTCTCTGGGACAGGAAGGCCCCTTCTTTGCAGTGGGTTCCTTCCATGCAGCTCCGTTTCCAGCACTACCTGGTCTCCCTGCCTCACTCAGCTGGGCCTCTGGCTCATGGCGGCAGCTCTGAAGCTGTGAGTGAACACATGAATGGCAGGATGGTCTCAGATGGGCTTAGTATTGGTTCGTCTGGTGCCAGAGACCCTGCTGGCCGGGAAACAGGGCACCCAGTGCCCTAGGAGGTGGGTAACCCACACCTGTCCCCAGCTCAGTGGCAGTGCTCTCTCTGCAGAAGGACACGGCTTTCTCTATGAAACATTTGGGGTCCGGCCGCAGTTCTCCTGGCAGGTTGACCCATTTGGCGCATCTGCCACAACGCCCACCCTGTTCGCCCTGGCGGGGTTCAATGCCCATGTCATCAACCGGATCGACTACGACCTGAAGGAGGCCATGCAGCAGGCTCGGGTGAGCACTGGGTGTACCCGCACTGCCCCTCCCATCACCGCCCCCCACCACTTAGTTCTCTGTGTGCCCCAAAGCCCCCGCCCTCAGGTCAGGGTCCCGTGCAGAGCCACCCTGGCAGCAGTGTTCCGGAGAGCAGTGGTAACCCGCCCAGAGGGAGGAGGGCAGAGTGGACGGGCTGCAGGTGTGCAAGACAAGTAACACTTATGAGCCCCATGAAGGGCCACACTGAACACTGAGCACACTTCCTATGTGTGCCAGCTTGTTGCACCCACAGGCAACTCTGTGAGCTGGGCGTGGCTTCCCTCCATTTCCATGGCCTGAAATCAGGTCACAGGCGAGTCAGGGAACATGTGTGGGTCCCAGAGGTGATGCTGACAGAATTTTATCCCTGCTTGTAACCCTGAACACTTTCTATCCATCTGAACTACAAAACATAGGCTGCCCAGTTAGTGTGAGGTGATGAGTTCCCTGTAGCTAGGGGCATTCAAGCAGAGCTTGTCTCGCAAGTGGCCCTGAGAAGGAGGTGGGGTGAATGAGCAGGCAGGCTCCCCAGGAGCGCAGGTCCACAACCTCCTATGGCTTTGGGGGGTGAGATGGGATCTTCAGGAGGAGGCAGCCCGGACCAAGGGGAGGCAGTCAGAGACCCCCCGGTGGCTGCGGGAGGTGGAACCTGCTGCTCTGCTGGCCTTCAGCCCCACTCTGTCCCCTCCCGGTGTGCAGGGGCTGCAGTTCGTGTGGCGCGGGTCCCAGTCCTTGGCGGCACAGCAGGAAATCTTCACGCACGTCATGGATGAGTTTGGCTACTGCTCGTGAGCGCTGTCCCTGTGTCAGATCAGCTACAACCCTCACTGCACCCCCAAGCAGGGACAACCCTGACCGTGGGCTGGTTAAGCCACGCCGGAGGCTAGGGCCACAAGGGAACCCTAATGCTCCTTCTGTCTTTGGTTAACACTTTGAGATTTTGTTCACCATGACTTTTTGGTATTTATTTGGTTTTCTAAAATATTGCCTTAAAACTCACTGATGTTGACTCTGAGACTTGTGGCAGCCCCTTACATTTTGTGCCCGAGGCGAGTGGCTCATGTGCCCACCCAGGCCCAGCCCTCAGTCCTTCAGCCCTGTTCTGGTGGGCTCGGAGGTGCCCTGAGAGGAGTAACCTAATGAATTCCATGTGACCCACATGGTGACATGGGACGCAGAGGTGGTGGGTTCCACGTGAGGGCTGAAGTGACGTGGGCCCAGGGGAGTGACCTGCTGAGGTCCCACAGCTGGTGAGCGTGGGGCCTGGATGGGAGCCCCTCGGCCTGCCCACCTTGGACTTGCCCACCGCACTGCGGGGAGACGGGGCCCTGCAGGGTCTGCGGTCCCAGCTGCCCTGCGGTCTGGCTGAGCCCTGCCTGCCCTCTGGGACGGCAGGAGGCCTCCTTTCTTGGGGCGGGGCCCCCCAACCCTTCTCTCTACCACAGGTCGGGGCTGTCCTGGGAAGGTCGGGCCCAGTTCCCAGAACCGCCCCAGGATGGGCTGTACTATGACAGGGACGAGCCGGTCACTGCGTACACCGTCAGGAAGTACATGAAGGCCCTGGTGGACAGGGCGAAGCTGCGGGCCTCCTGGTTCCAGACCCCGCACATCCTCTGGCCCTGGGTAAGTGGCGTCCCAGGCCCGGGGGCCACAGCACAGCCCCGGGACGGGACCACTCCGGGCTGTGTCCCGCTTTCACCCGGCCTGTCTCTGCAGTCCGTCTAGCTGCTGCCCTCGGCCCGGCGGCCCACCTCCCCTGCCCGCCCGGCGTCCTCCTCGCCCCGCCCCCTGAAATACAACCCCCCCACGGCTCTCTTCCCTTTTCACTCTTGACCACCTTTCTCTTTTTCTTTTAATGATATTTTGGGTTTTTTGCTCTTTTTCTTTGTTATTACGTTTTTCTATAGGTGCAGATGTTAATTACAGTATTTTTTGAAAACTATAAAACTCCATACATTATGTTAATAGGCCATTGCATGACCTTTAGTCTGACTGCACATGTAATATTATGTATATATAACTTCAGATGAGACTTGAGGCACAAATTTATTGTATTTTTATTTTATTGTTGACACTATTACAGATGTCCCCATTCCCCCACCCTTTGCCCGCCTCCACCCAGCCCCTGCCCCTCCCCCTTCCCTCTGGCCATCGGCTCACTGTTGTCTGCGTCTATGGATTATGCCTGTGTGATCTCTGGCTGATCCCTTCCCCTTCTTCCATTCGGTCCCCCCTCCCCCTCCCTTCTGACAGCTGCCAGTCTGTTCCATGTGTCCAGGCCTCTGTTTCTATTTGGTTTGTCAGTTTATTTTGTTCATTAGATTCCACATATAAGTGAGATCATATGGCACTTGTCTTTCTCTGACTGGCTTATTTCACTCAGCATAATGTTCTCCAGGTCTGTCCATGCTGTCACAAAGGGCAAGATTTCCTTTTTTACGGCCACATAGCATTCCACTGTGTAAATGTACCACAGCTTTTTTATCCACTCACCTACTGATGGGGACTTAGGCTGTTTCTAGATCTTGGTTATTGTAAGTAATGCTGCTATGAGCATAAGGGTGCATATAATCATAAATATCTATATCTATATCTATATATATATCTATACCCATCCATCCCACATTTATTTTTTATTTTATTTATTTTATTTTTATTAATATATTTTATTTATTATGCTATTACAGTTGTCCCATTTCCCCCTTTTATTCCCCTCTGCCCTGTACCCCCCTTCCACCCACATTCCCCCTTCTTAGTTTCTGTCCATGGGCCGTACATATAAGTTCTTTGGCTTCTACATTTTCTATGCTATTCTAACCTCCCCCTGTCTATTTTGTACCTACCATTTATGCTTTTTATTCCTTGTACCTTTCCCCCCATTCTTCTCCCTCCCTCTCCCCACTGATAACCTTCCATATGATCTCCATTTCTGAGATTCTATTCCTGTTCTAGTTGTTTGCTTTGTTTTTATTTTTTTAGGTTTGTTGATAGTTGTGAGTCTGTTGTCATTTTACTGTTCATAGTTTTGACCTTCTTCTTTTTCTTAGTTAAGTCCCTTTAAGATTTCGTATACTAAGGGCTGGGTGATGATGAGCTGCTCATCTCCGCCCCTCCTTCTGGTCTGGATGAATGTGTCTTCTTTAACTCCTTGGTTGTCGGACTTCCACACAGTTCGATTTCCTGGAAGTTCTGGTTGTTGTTGTTGTTTTTTTTTATATTTTATTTATTTTATTTTTAGACAGAAGGGAGTGGAGGGAGAAAGAGATGGGGAGAAACATCAATGTGTGGTTGCATCTCATGTGGCCCCTCTGGGGACCTGGCCTGCAACCCAGGCATATGCCCTGACTGGGAATCGAACTGGCGACCCTTTGGTTCGCAGCCTGTGCTCAATCCACTGAGCCACACCAGCCAGGGCTTGGTTGTTTTTTGTTTTTAAATTTATTGTTGTTCTTCTTTTGGTTGTGCAAGGAGGCACAGTGTGTCTACCTACGCCTCCATCTTGGCCAGAAGTCTATGTACCGCAATTCTTCGTTCATCTATTGGTGGATACTTAGGTTGCTGTCATGTATTGGCTATTGTAAATAATACTGTTATGAATATGGGTGCATATATCTTTTAGAGTTAATATTTTGTTTTCTTTGGCTAAATACCCAGAATCAGAATTGCTGGATCATACAATAGTTCTATTTTTAATTTTTTGAGGAACCACATACTGTCTTCCACAGTGGCTGCACCAATTTGCATTCCTACTGACAGTGTCGGCGGGCTCCCTTTTCTCCACATCCTCGCCTGCACTTGTCTCGGGTCTTTGTGGTGACAGCCATCCTCACAGGTGTGAGGCAATATGGTCTGGTGGTTTCAATTTGCGTTTCTCTGATGATTAGTGATGTTGAACACCTTTTACGGGTGCCTGTTGGCCATCTGCATGTCGTCTTTGGAATGATGTCTGCTCAAATCCTTTGCCTGTTTTTAAATTGGATTGTTTGACTTTTTGCTATTGAGTTGTATGAGTTTTTTATATATTCTGGACATTAAGCCCTTATCAAATACCTGCTTTTCAAATATTTTCTCCCATTTGGTAGATAGCCTTTTCATCTTGATTGTCTCCTTTGCTCCGTAGAAGCTTTTGGTTTGATTATAGTCCCACATGTTTATTTTTGCTTCTGTTGTGTTTGTTTATGGTGTCAAAGCCAAAAGCTCACCACCAAGACTGATGTCAAAGAGCTGGTTAACTGTGCTTTCTTTTAGGAATTTTATGGTTTCAGGTCTTACGTGGAAGTTTTTAATCCTTTTGAGTTAGTTTTTGTGTGTGGTGTGAGAGAGTGGTCCAGTTTCATTCTTTTTCATGGGTGTCTAGTTTTTCAAACATCATTTATTAAAGAGATAGTCTTTTCCGTATTGCATATGCTTGGCTAATTTGTCATAGATTAATTGAACATATAAGAATAGGATTATTTCTGGGCTTTCTTTTCTGTTCCATTGATCAATGTGATTATTTTTATGCTAATACCTTACTGTTTTGATCACTATAGCTTTATAATAACATTTGATCAACTCGATATGTCCAGTTTTGTTTTTCTTTCTCAAGATTGCTTTTGCTGTTTGGGTTTTTTCCTGTGTGTGTGTGGTTCCATACAAATTTTCAGATTCTTTGTTTTATTTCTTTTTTTTTTTTTAAAGAAACTTTTTTTTTAAGATTTTATTTTTATTTATTTTTAGAGAGAGGGGAAGGGAGGGAGAGAGGGAGAGAAACAGCAATGTATGGTTGCCTCTCACATGGCCCTCATGGGGACCTGGCCCACAACCCAGGCATGTGCCCTGACTGGGAATTGAATCGGGACCCTCTGGTTCCCAGCCCATGCTCAATCCAGTGAGCTACACCAGCCAGGGCTCTTTGTTTTATTTCTGTGAAAAATGCCATTTGAATTTCCATAGGGATTGCATTGACTCATTAGATTGCTTTGGGTAATATGGACATTTTAACAGTAATAATTCTTCCAATCTGTGTATTTGTGTCTTCAGTTTTTTTCATCAGTGTTGTGTAGTTTCAATGTACAGGCCTTTCACCTTCTTGGTTAAATTTATTGCTAGGTATTTTGTCCTTTTTAACGCAATTGTACATGGGATTGTTTATAAATTTTTCTTTTTTAAGAAAATATTTTATTTATTTTTAGAGAGGGGAAGGGAGGGAGAAGAGAGAAGGAGAAACATCAATATGTGGTTGCCTCTTTCATGCCCCCCATGGGGGGCCTGGCCCGCAATCCAGGCATGTGACCTAGATTGGGAATTGAACCAGTGATCCTTTGGCTTGCAGGCTGGTACTCAATCCACTGAGCCACAGCAGCCAGGGCAAATTTTTCTTTCTGATAGTTTATTAGTGTATAGAGTGCAGCTGATTTTTGTATATAGATTTTGTATCCTACAACTTTACTGAATTTGTTGATTAGTTCTGACAGTTTTGGTGGATTCTTTAGGGTTCTTTGTATATACTGTCATTTGCAAATAAGAACAGTTGTACTTCTTCCTTTCCAATTTGGATGCTTTTTATTTCTTTTTCTTGCCTAATTGCTGTGGCTGAGGCTTCCAAAACTATACTGAATAAAAGCGGTGAGGGTAGGCACCATTGTCTTGTTCCTGATTTTAGAGGAAAAGCTTTCAGCTTTTCTCCACTGAGTTTGTTGTTGGCTGTGGGTTTGTCATATATGGCCTTCATTATGTTGAAGTATGTTCCCTCTATATCCTCTTTGTTGAGGGTTTTTATCATAAATGTATGTTGGATTTTGTTAAATGCTTTTTCTGCATCTATTGACCTGATTATAGGATTTTTATTTTTATTTATTTATTATTTTTTAAAAGATTTTATTTATTTTTAGAGAGGGGTAAAGGAGGGAGACAAAGAGGGAGAGAAACAGCAGTGTGTGGTTGCCTCTCACATGACCCTCACTGGGGACCTGGCCTGCAACCCAGGCATGTGCCCTGACTGGGAATTGAACCAACTACCCTTTGGTTCCCAGCCCGCACTCAATCCACTGAGCTACACCAGCCAGGGCATGATTGTAGGATTTTTATCCTTCATTTTGTTAACGTGATGTATCACATTGATTGATTAGAGGATGTTGGCCTATTCTTGCATCCCAGGAAAAAATCCCATTTGATCGTGGTGTGTGATCTTTTAAATGTATTTTTGAAATCAGTTTGCTAATATTTTGTTGAGAACTTTTGCATCTATGGTCATCCAGGATATTGACCCATACTTTTCTATTCTTGCAATGTTTTTGTCTGATTTTGGTATCAGGGTGATGCCGGCTTCATAAATGAGTTTGGAAATGTTCTCTCCACTTCTATTTTTTTTTTTTGAAGGGCAGCATTAATTTTTCTTTAAATATTTTATCGCATTAACCAGTGCAGTGCTCTGGTCCTGAGCTTATGTTTGTTTAGAGCTTTTTGATTACTGATCAATCTCTTTGCTAGTAATATGTCTGTCAAATTTTCTATTTCTTCTTACCCAGTCTTGGTAGGTGGCATGCTTCTAGCAATCTTGACTTTGGCTGCCTTTTTGCAGATGATGTTAAGGTCAATAAATGTGAGTCATGGCTATTATCATTGGTATGCACAATTATCGTAGCGTTATAATTAATGATCTTGGTGAGTAGTAACACTAAATGGCTTTTAGAAATGCAAGGGAGTGAAATGAGTAAGAGAAAGACAAATGCTGTATGACATCACTTATGTGTGAAATTTAAAAACACAGAATACACAGAGCCCTGGCCGGTGTGGCTCAGTGGGTTGGAGCACTGACCCATAACCAGAAGGGGTGTGGGCTTGATCCCCAGTCTGGGCATGTATGGGAGGCAACCAATTGATGTTTCTCTTTCTCCCTTCCTCTCTCTCTCAAAGCAATGAAAAAAGTATCCTTGGGTGAGGATTTTAAAAAAATGCACACACACACAAAACACAGAAAAAGAGATCAGCTCTGTGGTTGTCAGAGGTGGGTGAAGGTGGCCAAAAGGTGCAAACGTCCCCTGGTGAGATGGAAGATAGACAAGTATAGGAGATACCTGTGGTCCAGATGAAAGAAAGAAGGAGCGGGAGAAGGAAATGCCCAGCTGCGGGAGCTGGTTTAGGGACTTGATGGCCCCCACGGTGAGTAGGAGGGTGTGACAAGACAGAGTCCCTCGGCCTGGCTGAGCTCTGCTCTCAGGACAGGATGTCGCCCCTGTGCCCCGCCTGCAGGGATGTGACAGGCAGTTTTTCAATGCCACGGTGCAGTTTGCCAACATGGACCTCCTGCTGGGCTACATCAACAAACACAGATCTCAGCTTGGTGTCACGGCGCAGTACGCCACTCTGGGTGAATACTTTCGCGCTGTGCACGCTCACAATGTCACCAGGCAGGTCCGCCACCACGAGGACTTCCTGCCGTATTCCTCAGGTACCAGTATCTGGGGGTTGAGGGTGGCGATTCGGTGCTAGGGTGAGCACTCACTCACTGCAGTGTTTGCTCTGCCCTGCTCTTCCAGCCTGGGAGGCTGGCCCTGTCCCTACCTACCTGTCCCACCCAGACATCCTGGCTGCTGCACACATGTGAGCCTGGCTCCCAGCATTGCCCACGCACAGCGGGCTCCTCCCTCCATGCCTTTGCCCTTGTAGTGCTCCCCGCCAGAAGCGCCCCCTCCCGCCTTCTCTTCCTGCATCTGTTCTGCTGATCTTGTAATGTCGCCTCCTCCAGGACCTTCCCTGACATGCAGGCTCCACCAGGTGGCTCCTCTGTGTGTCCGCAGGCCCCAGCTTTCCTTCTATTCCTACGTGGTCATAATCGGGGTCACAACCCTGTCTGCTTCACATCTGCGTCCTTGAGGCTGGGACTGTGCAGGCTACAAACAGCCCAGTGGAGGGTTAGGAGTGATGTCCTTGGGATGAGCCTGCATCATGGCTGTGTGCAAGTCAGGGAACTGCTGTGCCTCAGTGAAATGAGGACATGAATGGCTCTCAGTCTATGGGTTTGTAAAAATAAAGTGAAACAAGGAAAACTCATAGCTTAGTGTCCAGCACAGAGCAAGGGCTCGGCAGATGCAGCTGTTACCAATTACCATGTCATCCTTGTCCTGCGGGGCCAGGTCCTGCCCTGGGTGTGACCGCGCAGTCCCTGTGGAGGAAGCCAAATCAGGGCTCGCAGGTGCACCCCTCCCAGGCCTGCACCCTGCCCCCCACCCCATGTGAGCTGGGTGGGTAGAGTATGGGTCATTGTGACAGCCTCCAGGTGGGCGGGGATAAGTGACACCCTGTGGGCATGCCCAGGTGAGCTTGGTTCCTGGAGGAGGCCCCTTCAATGCAGAGGCCAGATGGGGAGGAAGCTGGGCTCTGCCCAAAGCACTGGGGATGTGGGAGGGCTACAGGCTGGGCTGGTGCTGGGCTCAGAGCTCAGGCGTTGCCGTGCCCTTGCCTGACGTGGACCCTCAGTGTGGCACTGGAGCACTGGAGCCGTGTGAGCCCCCAGCACGGACTCCCGCGCCCTGCCCCCCCCAACTCCATACCTCCCCTCCCCCACATATGGCTCCGTGTCCCAGTGTGGCACAGGTCCTGGGGGAAGACTGGGAAGGGAGGCTCAGCCCCGCCCCCACAGGAAGCAGGAGGCAGAAGCAGGCCTGGAGGCACTCTGCCCTCCCTGCCCACCCCAAGTTGGTCAGGGCTCATTCTCTGTCCCAGGTTTGACAGCGACTGCTGGGGTCTCTCAGCTCCTTCCAGCCTCCTCCCACCCTTCCACTCTGGGCTGCCAGAGGGACCTGCTGAAATGCAGGCCTGTCCGGGACTCCCCATAGTCCTGGAGTCGCACACACAGGCCGCTGCAGTGCTGCTCCGGGCTCTTCTCAGCTGGGTCTGCGTCCCCAGGGCTCCAGGCCCTCGCTCACAGGCTGACGCAGTTTTCCCCTGTCCTTTCTGGGCATTCTTGTCCCCTACCAGGACCTGCAGCACTCTGGGGCAGTTCCTGACCTGGCTGGGGTAGGAGCCCTGGGTTATGGCTGCCCCAAAGCCTTCCTGGGTGACCCATGCTGACCATGCCCTCTCTGGCCCCAGCTCTTCTGGGACTGGGCTTGGGGAGCTCTATGGGCAGGAAGCTCACACCCATGCTGGCCCTCGCCCCCCAGATATGCTAAGGGCCTGGACTGGCTTCTACACGTCCCGCGGCCGGCTGAAGAGGCTGGCGAGGCGGGCCAGCGCCGTGCTGCACGCTGGGGAGTCCATGTTCACGCGCTACATGTGGCCGGCCCCCTACCGGGCCCTGGACCCAGCCTGGGCCCTGAAGCAGCTCCAGCAGCTCCGCTGGGCCGTGTCCGAGGTAACCTCACACTTTCCGGCGACAGTAGCAGGACGGGAACCTCCTGTGCGGGGCCGTCTGCATCCAGCCCCGGCTTCCTGGGGGTCCACTTCACAGACTAGAACACTGAGGCCGCCTTTGGGGACAAGGCTGGGGGAGGGTGATGCGGGACCCTCTGAGAGCATCGGCTGGTGGCTCCAGGGAGCTTTAGAGCCTAATTGATCCAGAGGGCGAAGAGCAAGGCGGAGCAGCCTTGTGTCCAGGGTCCTGCCTGGATTCGGCCTCAGCTCGGCTGTGTGGGCTCAGGCCCGGGCATTCCCTTTCTGAGCCCCGCCTCCCTCCCTGTCCCACGAGGACTACGTGTGCCCCCAGCTGGGGGGTGGGGTGGTTGAGTGGGATAATGAGCATAGCCCGCCGGCCCATGGCTGCCACACAGCGGGTTGCTCCTGGAGAGCCAGGTGGCTCTTCTGTCACTTGGGAAGGCAATGGCACGGATGCGAAGCCAGGACGGGTCCCTTCCTAAAGTCTGTCCTCTGCCCAAGGTGGGGGACTCCCTCAGGTGGCGGGTTTCCACAAGGCCAGAAAACGATGGGCAGGTTCGTCAGCCTCCCTGAGCCTCAGTTTCCTCTCTGTGACGCGGGAGGGACCAGGACCCACTCCTGCCACGAAGAAGGGTGGCCGGCCTGGGTGCTGCCAGGTGCCTAGGGAGCGCTTTGCAGTGGCAAGTCCTGACCTCATTGTCCCCTCATCTGGTGGGGACTGCAGGTCCAACACCATGACGCCATCACCGGGACTGAGGCTGCCCAGGTGAGCGACATGTTTGTGGAGCACTTGCATGCGGGGATTCGGGGCGTGCTCCAGCTGATGTCCTCCATCACCCTGGACAGGACCCAAGTCCACACAGGTAAACGAGGCCCCACAGGGTGGGATGAGGACCTGGGGGCTGGCAGGGGCTCTGGTCCTTTCTGAGAAGAGAGCATGGGGGCTGGGGAGGGGGCCCGGACCACCTGAACTTCAGACTCAGGAGTCACTTGCCTCATGTGCTCTGACCCTCGGCCTGACCTTGGGCCGGTGCTGTCAGCTCCCTAAACCTCCGTTAGCTTGCCCTGAACGAGGCAGCGCTGGGCACTGGCCCAGCCCACTCCCTGCGGCAGTTGATGTGATGCTGCGTGGCCTGTGTGCCGGCCAGGACTGCTACTGGCCCTGCACTCTAGCGGAGGACACAGGCAGATGTAGGGCTGTGGGCTTTCCTGGGGTCGCGTGGGCAGGAAGGGGTTGGACCCTCGGCCCACCTGCCCTGCTTTGCAGAGGGAGCGGGTGTCCTCAGGGACCGGGTGTCCTCAGGGACCTGGTCTCAGCCTGGCTCCTGGCGCATGTCCTGAGCTCAGCTTAGGTATACATCATCTCAGCGCAGCGCCCGTGACCGTGAATATTGCACATGGCCGTAGCGACAGTCATACCTGTTTGAGGGGCCCGCGGGGGGTTTCAGACCCAGAAAGACTTACCGTGCACGCCCTCAGCCTGCTCCCCGTCAAAGTGCACGTCTCACCTCCGGTGCCACTGCTCACCCTCCCCTCTGTGTCCATGCGCGGCCCCATCCCACCTCCACTCTCTGGGCGGCCCGTGGGGACAGGGCAGCACACACAGCGCCTGCCCTCAGGGACTGGGGTCGGTGGGAGGGACCGCTGTGGCGAGACCTAGAACCAGGGCAGTGACCGTACTGCCTGGGTGGCAGCCCCTTCCCACGAGCTTACATGGGTGGCACCCTGAGCGAGGAGGAGGTGGAGACGGTGGGGAAGGCACCGGCGTGGCAGCCTGGGCAGAGGCGGGGCTGGACGCCATCCAGCATTTTCAGGGGTTGATGGGCGTGGCCAGAGCTCACGGTGCATGGGTTGCAGGGTGGGGCAGAAAGGGGTTTCAGGTCCGTACCGCAGGGGTCTCTGAAGCTGGGCTAGGCAACTGGACTCGACCTTCCAGGCTCCAGAGAATTCTCCCATCACTCAGGACAGGCACTCAAAGTTTGGGAGCCAGGCCTTAGGAGCTGGGTCACCTTGGGAGGGTGACTACTTCTCTGGGCCTCGGTTTCCTCCTCCGTCGGGGGCGGGGCAGACAGGGCAGGTGAGCGAGGAGCACAGGGAACCTCCGCTGTACAGAGGGACACTGTTTCCTTCCTGCCTTCCCTGCCTGGGAACAGGGATGCCCGGAGCAGTGTGGGGCGCCCTGCGTGGCTGAGCACCCCCGCCCCTGCCCCACTCCACGGGTTCCCTGGGAGTTCTGCCAGGCCAGGGCTCACTGCCCGTTTCTCCCGCTCGGAGGGGCCCACTGACAGCGAGTAAAGCCTGCGCTCTGTTGCAGGCCCGGCAACTGAGGGTCACTTTGCTGCGGTCTACAACCCCCTGGCCTGGACAATCACCACTGTCATCAGCTTGACCGTGGGCTTCTCCAAGGTCAGCGTCACAGACGAGTCAGGCCAGTCCGTGCCCGCACAGGTATGGGCATGATGTTTGCTACCGCTGAACCCTGCTCGGGCCAGGCGCTCCCAGGAATGGGAGCCACTGAAGTGAATGTCCATCAACCCCACCCTCACTGAGGACCCGTGGGGTCCACCCAGGGGACTGACACTGGGCCTTGGATGTCTGGCATGGCCAGATGTTCCCAGGTACTGTCCCCTCCCTGGAGGGTGTCAGGTGTGGTGTGCACTGCAGGGGAGGCACTTTCCCTCCCCCTCCCATGGGGACTATTGAGTCTAGTGTAAACTTCCACTCCTCACTGGACAGGCCTTCAGGCAGCCTCACAGGGTGCTTTGTGGGGGTGCTGAGGTTGGGGGCGGAGGCCCGTGCTGCCTCTCCCCAGCACCCCACACCAGTGTGCGCGTGTGGTCCCTGCTCGCCTCCTCCGCTGCCTGGAGCTGGACGGGGCGCCCCAGGGCACCCGACCTGTCACCCTGCGGCCCCCTCCCTGGACGGCGGCTGTCAGTCAGCCATTCAGCACATGCTCCTCCGGCCAGCTGTGGGCCTGGCTCTGGGCTGAGCTCTGTGTCTCTGGCCAGGTCACTGTGGGGAAGGGGGACACACAGGAACGAAGAGTCGAGGTGTGGAGCGGCAGCCTGGGAGCTGGGGCAGCTGTCCTCAGCTGAGATGGGGTGGGGGGAGAGGGTCTGTGTGACAGGGAGGAGTTGGGGGAGGGTTTTGGTGTGTGCAGACCCGGCACCTAACGCTGCTTCCACCAAATGCAACACCATTTAGAGTGAGTCACTGAACAATGGAGTACCAGCTGTGGGTCGGGCCTTGCTCTAGGCACTGGGATGCTCTAGGAACCCAAGTCCCTGCCCTCGGGGCCCGCATTCGGGCTGGAGAGACAGGCGGTAAAAAAAATGGGAAAATACAGACTGTGACCCTGATGACAGAGGAAAATCACTAGAGCAGGGTGTGGGGGGCCAGACGTCTGCTCATTTTGAGGGGGGGCCTGGGTGGGATGGGGTGTGCGGCAATCGTGGGTGTGCTCACAGGGCTCCCCAAAAGGCCTCCCCCAGGGGCTCAGAGATGCATGCTCTCCCTAGAGAGTGAGGGGGGTCGCTGAGTGTGCCCTGTGTGTTCTTCAAGTCACCTTCCCAGATCAGAGAACAGGGGGGTAGAAAAGGCCAGGGGGTACCCTGAAAGCACCCATCATGCAAAATCAGAGGACTGGGGAACACGGTTGCCCCCTTCCCAGAGAAGGTCTTCCAGGTAGAGGGAACAGCATGAGCAATGGCTCAGAGGCAGGAAACAGCAGGCGTGTTGGAAGGAAGGGCAGTTGGTAATGCTGGCCAAGAGGGAGGGGGGCAGGGGAGGGAGATGAGGCCAGGGACAGATCCTGTTGAGTAGGATGGATGCAAGGAGGGGAGCTCAGCTCAGTGCAGTGATAGGAAGACCCTGCTGCCTCATGGGCAGTGAGCACCCTGCCCAGGAGAAGGGCTAGCTGAGGCTTACTGAGGAGACTGGTATCTTGCGGCCCTGAAATACCTGTTACATCACGTACCTTTGGCCTTGCAGATCCAGGAAACAAAGGAGGCGCCATATAAATATGACCTGTTTGTGCTGACCACAATCCCGGGCCTCAGTTACCGGTACTACAGCATCAGGCCCACCAAGGAGGCCCAGGAGGGCGATGGAGCACCCAGTGCCAGCAAGGCTTTCACCTTCAAGTTTGACCGCAGGCTAAGGAGACATGCCAGGCCCTGGGGCAGGCGCCTGGTGCCTGTGGAGAATGGGTGCTACACCGTCTTCCTTGACTCGGACACCAACCTGCTGCACAGCATCTGGGAGAGGTGAGGTGCAGCCACAGCTGGCTCTGAGGCGGAGGCATTGCCTGCGGCTTGGGCTGGCCTTCCCTCACACAGGCCTGTATTTCCTTACCTGCTTGGGAGAAGAACCTGGGGGTGGTGGAGGCCTTTCTGTCTTTTACCATCTTTATTTCTCGGAGCATGAGTTTTGGCCAGTGCCAGAAAGACTGTTTTGAACTTTTTTTTATTCCAGAGCTGTTGATTCTGGGGAAAAAGGGATGTTGAAGGACCCCCTCACCCCAGGGAATAAATATAATATTCATTTTACTCATTTTTCAAAACTTAGCGGAACATAAAATTCACTAGTCTACACACCCACCCACCAAACTGCCCATCTCCCCATGCATTCCTTCGCTCATCCACCGCTGTCCCCCACCTGTAGTCTACCGCGCACCCCCTCACCTCTCACCCATCGCGCCTCCATTCTCCCATCTGCCCCGCCCACTTACCCACACACCCTTCCCATCGGTTCACTCAGCCTCCCACCCGTCTCTCCAACCATCCACACACCCACACAGATCTTCGCTCAGGCTGGGGCTAAGTCTTCACAGCGGAGAGGGCAGCTGATGCCTGGGGAGGCCTCCCTGGTGGTTTAGGGGCCCACCCTGTCTCTGCTCAGGCCATATCCCCAGTAGTTTTCATTCTGGCCCAGCCGCCTGTGCCAGAACACCCGTTTCCAGCTCCTGAAGGGACCACCAGCTGGCAGTTTGGGAGGACCCCCAGAGGAAGTGAGGGGGAGGGGAAAAAAGAGGGGGGGCGTGGCTGGGAGGGGAGTGTCACCTGGAGCTTGGCCCCAGGCCACTCCTGGGATGTCCCTCTAAATGGGGTCCTTCTTGAGAGCATGGGGCTGGTAGGAGGGCTGAGAGCAGCCAGTATGGGGGAGCATCAGAAATGGGGTGGGGGCCCCCACATGTTTTGAGCTCCCCAATCAGGTGGAAAAAGGTGGAGTGTGATGCCGGCTTGGGGGTCCTTCACTGGGGCCCCGTGCCCCATCTGGGCTGCCCCGACGAGGGCTGCCTCCCACTCACCACCCCTTTCTCCCAGCCCTCGGATGCCCGGCATGTAAGCCAGGTCCTTCTGTCTATCTGCCTGGGCCTGTCTGTCTCTCAGTTGCTCTGGACTCGGCCAAGGAAAGGGGAGTCCCTTATGGGGATCCCTGAAGTTCCAGCTGGGGCTGAACTGCAAAACCAGTGCCTGATGTATCATCGGGGTGGGGGAGCTGTTGAAGCTGGGAGCAGGGACGCTCAGGGGAGGCATTGGGGTTGGGGGGAGACCCCGGGTCAGGCCTGAGGCTGTGAGGGGCTAGAGCATCTGCTGGCGCAGCTGTCCCACAGAAGGAAGCCTCCCGCATGGAGGCCTGGGGTGGGAGTGGGCTGCACAGCGCCCGGGTCCCAGTGCAGGCTCGGGCGCGGGGCCGCTGTTCTGGACGACAGGAGTTAGCAGCTGCACAGGTGCGGCTCACGTGTCGCAGAATTCGCCCCTTGAAACTGCGTGCATCAAAGAACCTGAGTGCACTCATAGAGTTGTGCACGCCTCACCACACTCAGGTTCAGGACACATGCATTGCCCCGAAGATAAGACGCACGCACCCCATTTTCCACGCCCCAAGGGCCCCTGGCAGGTCTAATCTACTTTTTGTCTCTCTGGATTTGGACGTTTTTCATAAAATGGAAACAGGGCGCACGTGGTCCTTCTTTGACTGGCTTCTGCTGTGTCGTGTCCCATTTCCAAGTGTCATCCACGGTGTGCGTTTGTTGAGCGCTGCGTTCCTTTTTCAGGGCTCAGTCGTATTCCACTGCTTCCACGTCCCGCCTTTATTTGTCTGGCCTGCAGCTGATGGGCCTTTGGGTTATTTCCCCTCTTTGGCTCTTTGGAATGATGCTGCTGCGGCCGTGCGTGTGTGTGTTTCTGTGCGGTCACAGCTTTCCTTTCTCTTGGGTACATCCCTAGGTGTGGCATCACCAGGACAAAGAGGGCGAATCTGCATTTAACGATCTGAGGAGCTGCCAGGCTGTCTCCCACAGCAACCCCTCCATTTTCCAGCCCCACCACGGTGTGGGGGGGTCACTTCGCCACCACTGCTTGTCATGGCCTGTCTTTTCGATGATAGCAGTCCCCGGGGTGTGTAGTGGTACCTCGCGGTGGTTTTCATTTGCATTTCTCTGCTGACCACGGTGTTTGCTTTGCATTTCTCTTGCTGAGCCCACTGGTCATCTGTGTGTCTTCCCTGGTGAGATGCTTGCGCACATCCTTTGTCCATTTTCAAGCTGAGCTGTCTCTTTGTTCCTCACTTGTAGGAGTTCTTTATCTCTTCTAGATGAAAGTCCCTTGTCAGGTATGATCGGCCAATCTCCTGTTCTGTGGGGGACTTGTCACTTCCCTGAGGGCTCCAGGGGAGTGTTTATGAAAGAAGCCAGGCGGGGTGCCTGGGAGCAGATGGGAATGGCCTTGGGTGCCAGATGCACAGAAAGGGTTCTCTTCTCTTCCTTCCCTTCCAGGGCCTCAGGGGGGCTTCTTGGATGCCTGCTCTTCCTTCCCGTCCCCAGCCCCATCCCTAAGAAATCCCCAATGTGGGTCTAGAGGCGTCTCTTCCCCTTCGGCTGCCTGGCAGCGTGACATCCTGATGGGAACCCATGGCTCAGACCGCACAGATTCGCAGCCCAAACAGGCGTTGACAGACGCCAGCCCTCCCTGCCCCCTCCCCAGACCCTAACAACGGGGTGGATGCAGGCAGTGGCGTGGCAGTGGGCCTGAGTCCTGCTGTGTGCCTCCTGCAAGTGGGAACTCGGGCGATGTCACACCTCCCGCTGCAGGAGCCTCAGCGGAGGAATGGCTTTATAACCCCTGCTTGTGGGGTCACTAGTATTTGACCATGGGAAGTAGGTGAAGGCTCTGGCGTGGGACCTCTAGACAGCTTGGAGTCGGCGTGAAAAAACCCATCCTTGTACTGTTGGGGGCTGCAGGAAGGGGTCGGGTCAGCCACTGCTAGCCACCCGGGTGACCCCGCACCACCCCTGTGGGCAGTTTCCTCTGTGACAGCATTAGCCCTGTGCTTGTGCCCCTGTGGCTTGTCACGCGGTCTCTGTCCCTTCCTCCTCTGTGATCCACTCAGGGGCAGGGAGGGACTTGGATGGGGTGTGAAGGGCTTTTTAAAAAGATTTTATTTATTTACTTTTAGAGAGAGGGGAAGGGAGGGAGAAGGAGGGGGAGAGAAACATCAATGTGTGGTTGCCTCTCACATGCCCCCTACTGGGGACCTCGCCCACAACTCATGCATGCGCCCTGACTGGAACTTGAACCGGCGACCTTTGGTTCTCAGGCCAGCGCTCAATCCATTGAGCCCCACCAGCCAGGGCGTGAAGGGCTTTTATCTGAACCAAGTGCCTGAGTTTCATGGAGCGGCTTTGTGCCCTCACTTCCCTCCCCGTTCATGGCTGGCAACTGCGTAGGGGGTAGCTGGTTCCGGTTCCTAAGGGCGACGCCCGGGAGACACGGTCCCCGACAGTAACGTGGTGTTCTCTTTGCTGCCTCGGCAGGCAGAGTAACCGGACGGTCCGCGTGACCCAGGAGTTCCTGGAGTACCACGTCAACGGCAACTCGAGTCTGGGCCCCGTGTCCGATAACTACGTGTTCGCACCGGGGCAGCCCGTGAGGCCAGTGTGGGAAGCGGTGGGGATGGAGGTCGTCCACGGGACTCTCGTGACTGAGATCCGGCAGTACTTTTACAGGTGCGCTGGCCTCCGTGCGGGCTGTGCCCAGCACACGGTAGGTGCATGCGGGCGGGTGTGGAGGGCCCATCTTTGCTCAGATGCCCAGCTCTTGGGCTTGTGCTCGGCACACGGTTGTTGCCGGATGGAAGTTGGATGAAGAAATGAATTGCATCCTGGTTTCGCCTGAATGTGCTGGGACAGGAGCCCCTGGGGCTGATGACTCACACACAAGGGGACTGCTCGTGTCTCCACTGACAGCACAGAGAGAGGCGTCAGGCCTGGCTGGAGCCCTGCACCGTCGGGGGACGGGGCTCCTCCCGTCCTGTCCCTGACAGGGCACCTGGGTGCCCTGCCACCTGCAGGAGGCAGGCGGGGAAGGAGTGGGGAGGAAAAAGGGAAGGAGAGAGGGAGAAAGACAAGAAAGGTCAGGAATGGAGGAAAGGGGAGGGGAGAGTGTCCAGAGGCTCTGGGAGGTTGCTTACTGATTTGGCGCTTTCCCTCCAGGACGGTGAATGCCAAGAATTCCACATACGCCATCTACTCCCGCCTGGCCCACGTGCCACATGGCTACGACGGGCACCTGCTGTGCCCCCGCCTTGAGCAGGAGTTCCGGGTGGGCCCCCTGGAGCTGAACCGCGAGGCCGTGCTACGGACCAGCACCAGCCTGCCCACCGGGCAGGTCCTCTACTCGGACAGCAATGGCTACCAGATGCAGCGCAGGCCCTACCGGCAGCACGCCAACAACAGCATCTCCCGGGTACGCCGGGGTGCGGTGCCCACAGGTGCAGCCCTGCGGGCGCTGTCCCACCCGCACGCAGCCACGGGGGCTCCGGGGGGAGCCTGTCCGAGACCAGCCCACGTGCCGTCATTCGGGGCTGGAGACCCAGGTTCGGGTCAGCCTGGTGTCTGAACTCCCGGCCACCACGTGCTGAGGAAAGTCCCTGTGGGTCCTGTCTGTACCTCAGTTTCCTCTTCTGTACGAGGAGTGGCTGGTCAGAGAACCATTCTGCGGAGGAGTGGGGTGACACTGGCCGGGGCTGAGTGGGACCTGACCGTGTTCAGTGTTCTCAGCCCAGGACACTGCTGGGCAGCGGGGCCACGCTAAGCGTGGCCTGAGGTCAGACGCCAGGGTTAGCCCCCACAGCCTGTGGCCACAGGCTGGGTGACCTTGGGCAGGTAACTCAGCTTCCCTGCGCCTGGGAGCCCTCCTGGGAACGGGGGTAACTCCTCGCCCCAGAACCGCGAGGGTCCCCTGGGAGCACCCAGGTGAGGCGGGGTGCTGGGCACCTCATATGCCCTCGCTCCTCCTTTGTTGTCCCCCACCCATGAGAGCCCACCCCAGTGCTGTGTCCCCACCCTGCTCTGCCTTCCTTGAGGCTCTATTCCCCGCCATCTCTGTTTCTTGGCCCTCACCCTCTGGGGAAGGGCCCCGATCCCGGGTTGTCCAGTCTGTTAGTCCCAGGACATCCTGCCCCAGGGGACCTGGCCCACGGGCCGTTATACAGCCAGCACCATTGGCCGAGGGCACTTGTGAGACCCGTATCACCCACTCCCTGCATCCACCATCCAGAGTACGTCCCTGCGCCCCATTTACAGAAGGGGAAACGAAGGCCTGAGTGGGCTTAGTTCCCCAGCTCATGTGGCCAGGGGGCAGGAGAGCCGGGTGTGAGTCCCACTCTGTCTACCTCTGAACTCAGAGCCCCTGCCCCACGTCACCTCGAGCTGCTGCTGTGCCTGAGCCGGGGGCTGGCCGGGGTGGCCAGAGGTGGTCCCTGACCAGGCATGTAGCTCACCCCTTGCCCGCTGCCCCCGGCCGTGTTGTGCCCACAGAACTACTACCCCATGGTGCAGGCGGCCTACATCGAGGACAGCAGGAGCAGGCTGGTGCTGCTGTCGGAGCAGGCGCACGGCGTCTCCAGCCAGGGGAAGGGACAGGTGGAGGTAGGAGGAGGCCCGCCCTGCCCCCCGGGCGCCCCATGCGCGAGGGCATCACCCTGCACCTCCCCGCAGGTCATGCTTCACCGCCGGCTATGGAACAACCTGGACTTGTCCCTGGACTACAACCTCACGCTGAATGATACCTCGATTGTCCACCCGGTGTTCTGGCTCCTGCTGGGACCCCGGCTGGTGACCACCCGCCTGCGCCAGAGCAGTGGGCTTGCCCTGCAGCATCGGCCGGTGGTGGTGTTGGCAAGGCTGACCGGTATGGGGGTGCCCAGAGGGAACCCGCTGGGCCAGGGTGGCCCTGGGTGGGGGTGCGTGCCCTCAGGGCCAGGCTGTGTCGGACAGGCTGTGGCAGCGTAGGGCCCAGTCCTCTCCTGAGGCAGTCCTCACAGGATGTCCTCTGAGGAGACAGGGCCATACAGGTCCAGGATGCAGGGTAGGACAGAGCAGGGCCGGAGAGGGCCTGGTGACCTGTGGGATCAGGGCAGCGAGACACTGCAGGCCAAGAGGAGGTCATGAGTCAGCTCTGAGAGAGTCACCTAAGTCCTCTTGTTTGCTCCTGAAGGAGCAGGACAGGAGCTGGGACATACAGCAGCCTGGGCCTACGGCAGGCAGGGCAGCTCTGGGCCTCTCGGGCGCCATCTCTCTGCCCGGACTGCCCTGAGTGCCTGCCCGTCCCCACCCGGTGCCACGCTGCAGATTCCAGGAGCGGGCTCTGATTGGCTAGCAGGGGCAAGGGCTGCTCCTGGGTCAGTCAGTGGTCCTTCCTGGCAAGGGCAGTCTTTCCCACACAGGGAATGTGCCATGTCTGAGCAAGCTCCGTGGTTGGCTCCACCCAGCTGGCCTCACTCTGGTCTCTGTGGGTTGTAAGTGAGAGAAATCCAACGTGAATGTCTGAGCCACTGGAAACTTTATTCTGAGGCTCCATAATTGAGGGAAAGGCAGAGGTGTAAGTGGGATAGGAGGCTGAAACCTTCACAAGACTGTCCCTCTCCCTCCTTCTGTCAC
The DNA here is from genome assembly GCA_004026765.1 of Micronycteris hirsuta. Lineage (NCBI taxonomy): Eukaryota > Metazoa > Chordata > Mammalia > Chiroptera > Phyllostomidae > Micronycteris > Micronycteris hirsuta. The sequence goes on along the minus strand of PVJI01020444.1, from coordinate 7,506 downwards.
CTGTGCTTCTCTCTGCCTGTGGACCTTGTTTCTCCTCCACCTGGGACATGGCTGTGAGCAGCTTTGGGGCCACCAGTCTCCTCCCCACAAAGGAATTGAGACTTGGACTTTGGGTCTCAAGGGCTAAAGTCCCAGGGAAAGTTTCTGATTGGTCCTGATGGGATCATGTGACCTAAGCCTGGACCAATCACTGTGGCCTGGGGTACTGTGGGGAGGTGGCAGCTCTAGCTGCAGCCCAGAGTTGAAAGGAGTATTTCCTAGGAGGAGGGGTTGAGGTATCTTCTGAGCCGAGAGAGCCATAGGTGACAAGACAAGGGAGGAGCTGGCCTCCCAGACCCTGCATGGAAAACAGGGCCCTGTGTGAGCTTCTCTTCTGATCTGGAATAAGCAGTGACCTCTCTGGCCTTAGTCTCCCCATCTATAGTATGAAATGGCTGGATGTGAGATTCAGGGTTTGTCCAGCTCTTAAGCTTGTCCTCTGAGCAGCTGGACATGTGGGAGGAGGGGCTTTTGGGGGGAAGGACCTGGGGGAGCAAAGGCCAGGGCGGAAGCCTGGGCGGGGGTCTCAGGGGCGTGGGCTGCCTGCGGTGAGGCTGGGGGTTGTCAACTGGATGGGACTGCGGTGTGGAGAGCTCTGGATGCCGCGGGGGTGGGGTCCGACCCCACACCCTCTCCCTCACCCAACCGTCTGCTTTGCAGAGACTGGCCACAGTCGCTCAGTCCCCCATCAGCAGGAGGCCGTGACGCTGCCCCCCAGTCTTCACCTGCAGATCCTGAGCATCCCCGGCTGGAACTACAGCTCCAACCACACGAAACACCAGCAGAGTCTCCAGAAAGGTGAGGCGGGTGTCCAAGGGCCAGACTCACCCCTGCCATTGTGCCACCGGGCACAGCAGGCCTGCATGCAGTTGCTGTGGCTCTGCAAGGCCACCTGGTCCTTTATTTGCTAAATGAGGAGACTGAGGCCCACAGAGAGGCGTCAAGTAACCAGGGGCAAGGTGGGCCTGGACGCAAGGCCAGGACCTGCCCACGCGATTCTCCCGTGGATCCTTCCTACACCCACTTCTATCTCTAGGCCACCGTCCACACCCTGCCCAGTCTCGGGGCTGCCCTTGGTGCTGCTTCCTCCGCGGGCTCCCCCGCAGTCCTGAACGGCTAACCCCCACCGCCCTCTGAGCCCCACTCATCTGATTGCCCTGGACTTCTGTTCATTCCCTGAACAAGCAACTCTTGGGCAGGATACCGGGGAAGGGGCAGCGAACAGTGGAGCCAGGCCACTGTCCACCAAGCTCCTGGTCTAGCCGGGGGCAGTGGCCAGGCAGTGATGATGGTGACCAGAGGGGCTGATGCCTGCCAGGGCCTGGCTGGTCCCGTTGCACCTCAGTTGTCCCTTCGCACTTGAGGCAGAGTTGACTACGCCTCAGCCACTCTCGGGTCCCCAGAGCTCCACCTGGGACCTGGGACCCACAAAGTAAGTCTGTGGCATTAAGAAGAGGAAAAGGAAGAGGATGATGACTGCCATCCTCACTGCCATGCTCATCATCATCCTCACCTTCATCCTCACCACCATCCTCACCATCCTCCTCCTCATCATCCTCACCATCATCCTCGCCACCATCCTCACCTTCATCCTCCTCATCATCCTCCCTTCATCCTCATCATCATCCTCACCATCATCCTCACCACCATGCTCACCTTCATCCTCACCTTCATCCTCACCTTCATCCTCACCATCCTCACCTTCATCCTCATCATCATCCTCACGTTCATCCTCACTGCCATCCTCATCATCATCTTCACCTTCATCCTCACCACCATCCTCACCATCATCCTCACCTTCATCCTCACCACCACCCTCATCATCATCCTCACCACTATCCTCACCACCATCCGCACCACCATCCTAACCATTGCCACCATGACCAGGGGCCTGAAGCCTCACCATACCCGGAATGCATCCCAGGCCACTACTGGGACCACGTAGAAGAGATTTTATAACTTCTGCTGCCGTAACCCAGGACCCCAGACTCTGCCTGTGCAGACAGCATGTGCTTGTTCCCCACCCAGTGGGGCCACAGGGAGCCCCTTCTCACTGTGGTCACCAGGCACCCATTGACGGAGGCTGCAGGGTACTACCTGCTGTCTTAGTCCTGGTGACTGGCAAGTGACGCGTCACCTCTGCTTGCTTTGCACTGGCCTCGGGTTCCGTGGCCACACCGCACTTGACAGGGGCAGAGAAGGAGAGAATATTCCAGAGACTGGAAGCCCAGAGGACAAGGCCATGATGACAACAGTGATTGAGGCCTGAGGCTCCCCAGACGCCAGTGTCGGTTGCCCCTCAGAGTCCTCCCCCTGGGCGCACCAGCTGTGTGGCCTTGGGCTCGGAGCCTTGTCCACCCGGGGATGCTGCCTCCAGAAGCGCGAGGATGTGAAGTGGAGTGCGTGTGTGACATGCCAGGCACAAGTGGGGGTCCTCATGGCCGCCTTCCTTCTGTCCCAGGCCATCAAGGGAAGGTGAAGGCCGACCTCCACCGTGTCCTGCTGCGGCTGCACCACCTGTACGAGAAGGGGGAGCACCCGGTCCTGTCTCAGCCAGTGACCGTAGATCTGAAGGTAGTTCGCCTCTTCCCATATCCTGCTGCTGGACCAGTCCCGGCCTCCTGGGGGCACGCTGAGCCACGGAGGCAAACTCCAGGGTCCGGTTGAGCAGAGCACACCCCACAGCAGGGGCAGCCGCCCACGTGACAGCCCTGACCCAGCGTGGGCTCTGGTGGGCCCACCCTGTGCCCCCCACCAGTGCCCCGCCAGACCGCCCTCCTCCCCTCAGGCATTCCCCCCATCAGCACTCCGCGTGGGGCTGTGAGCTCCTCGTTCATCTCCTACTCTCGATCTTGCTTTGGGCATCTCCAACGCCCAGCTCCTCCGTGGAACCCACAGAGTCACCCTGAGCCTTCCTCTGGGTGCCTTCTGGAGCCCCCCTTTCTCAGTACTTACCACCAAGGGGTCAGGGGTCAGGGGGCCGCCCCTCCTCACCTGGCTCCTCCTCAGAGGCCGAGCGCAGGTCTGAGCCACGTGTGCCCAGGTCGGAGTGAGTGTGCTCCGAGGTGCGGGGAGACAAAGGCAGCGCCTGGACTCTGGTCACCCTATGCTGCTCCGGTGGGACAGGCGAGGCTCAGAGACCTGTAGCGGAGCAGATGGTTGGGTGGACACTGCGTGCCTCTTCTCCACATGGGTTGTGCCGGTCAGGGTGGCCAGAGCAGGTCTTGGTTAGGAGTGTGCTTGGCTGTGAGTGACAGCTGCCAGCCAGGGAACGGGGCCCCGGGGTTTCTCGCCAGCCAGTGTTGGGGGTAGGCTGTCTCTGCCCACGATCAGCTGCCTAATGCTGTCCTCAGGGACCCGGTCACCTGTGTCCTCTTGCCCAGCTGTCCTCAGCCAGCTGCCTCTTTTTCTTCCTGCTGCTGGCCTGTGGTCACCCCCTGGTTCAGGCCTCGCAAGCAGGTGTAAGACGGAAGCGTTGGGGGTGGCAGCAGCCCGGGGGCCCGGCCCTCCATGCGTGCGCGCCCTCCATCAGCACAGGGAGCCGCTCCATAGCCTCCCTGCCCTCCAGGGCAGCCAACTGTCCCTGTCTTTGCACGGCCAGTCGGGCCACCTGCCCCCATCTCTGTACAGGGTGGCTGGGTTGAGCTACTTGGCAAAGGGAGTGGATAGCCATGACTGGCTTCCTCCTGGAGTGGGTATGGCCCCCACTGGGCATGGGGGGCTCGACATTGGAGGGGGTGCTCTGAGTGTCCAAGTGCTCCTGGGTACCTACACCCAGCTGGGCACCTGGGAAGCACGCTCCTCCCACCTCAGTCTCCTCATCTATGAAATGGGGCTCCCACCTGAGCCAGAGGATTTGCTGTGGGAATGAAATGGGGCGCATGCTGGGCCCTGGGCGGCCGCCCCTGCTGTGGGGTGTGCTCTGCTCGGACCGGACCAGGTGGCTCACCCTGCCCCACCCGCACTCCTCTCCATGCAGTCCGTGCTGCGGGGGCTGGGGGCCGTCCTGGCCGTGGAGGAGCGCTCGCTCACGGGGACCTGGGATGTGAGCACGCTGCGGCGCTGGAGATGGAAGACGAAGGATGGAGGTTTGGGAGCCCTGGGTTCAGGCACCGGCTGCCCGTGATTCCCGGCGCTGCCCCCACGGGCTGCGTGACCTAGAGCAGGCCGCCCGCCTTCTCTGACTGTGCAGCCCTCCTGGCCCTACCACAGCAGGCTGGGAGAGGCTTCGGGTTGGGTTGGCCCGCCAGGGCTCCCACGCAGGTGTGCTTGGGCACGCACGCAGCCCTCGCCCTCACCCACGCCCCGGATGAGCCCAGGCTCGCAGGTGTGCCCCAGGAGTTCTCAGTCTGCTGTGCCGGGCCTCGCTTTGCACACGTCCTGCTGGCCCCTGCTGACCACAGGCTGCCTCGTGCCTCCCAGGCTTCGCTCACGCTGTTCCCCTGCCCGGAACACCCTCGTCCCTTCATTCCGGCCATTCCCACTCCAGCCTCCACCAAGGCCAGGGCTGGGCCAGGTGCCTCCTCTGCTCTTCCCGCCCCATGATTTCTGTCCCACGCACCTCCTCTTGGTCCCCTGCACACTGCCGGGTCTACAGGTGGACGTTTAGGCCGTGGGGGTGAATGGATGAGTGGAAGGAAGGAAGGAGGGATGGACGGGCAGTTCCTGGCTGAGCCCCAGGGCGTGGCTTCCGAGGGAGGAGGGCAGTGAGACAGATAAAGGGCAGGCCCCCAGGGGCCTCAGTGAGAAATCTCATAGGCCTTGAGTGCCACATGGCAGGGGAGATGCGGCCAGGTGTGACCAGGGTCAACCTCCAGCTGTCCCTCCCCCTCAGGTGGGGCGCTAGGGGGAGGGCAGAAGCACAAGAGGCCCACTGGCAGCGGGAGTCTGGGCGGGAGGGGTTAGCCACCTAACGCATCGCCAGGGGGGCCACAGTGGGCTGTAGGCGGGTGTGGCGTGGAGGGGGCGCGGGAGGAAGTGTGCTGGGGAGGCAGGGGCTCCAAGGGGCAGGGTGGGACTGACCACCTCGGCCCCACCCCAGGCCGCTCCAGGTCCCGGCCCCCGGAAGGCCCCACTGTCACCATCCACCCGAAGGAAATCCGGACGTTCTTCGTTCACTTTGGGACGAAGTGAGCTTGCAGCGGACTCTGGGCCCACAGCTGCCTGGGGACCTCAGGGGAAGGAGCTGGACCCAGGCCTGAGAGAGCAGCAAAGAAGGCCAGGAGAGCCGGCTGCCCACGGGTCGGCGATGGCAGGAGATGGTCGGACTGGGGCTTGTTATTTTTTGAAATAAAACCGCATCATGAGGACCTGGGTCTCCTCCTGGGCCTCTGGTGCCAGCCCTCCTCTCCGGTCACCTGGTGATGTCTTCCCCCCGCCACCCCCCGCAGCCCCCTGTTCATTGGCAAAAGTCAGAGAGAGGCAGGGTGGAAGGCCCACAGAGGCCACAAGGGCAGCTGCCCGCAGGCCCCGCCGGTCATGCTGCTGTGTGACTGGTGAGGTGGGGCATGGGCGCTGGGGCCCGGAGGGGCCGGGTCCTCTGCAGTCTGGGGGGGTGCGGGGCGTGGCCTCTGGGTCAGGCAGGCTATGGGAAAGCTGGACCCCAGGCAGGGCTGGGAGCTGCGGACAGACTGCACGGACCCAAGTGCAGGGTGACCCGAGTGCGGATACCCCGCTGGACACCCACAGCCCCAGGCCTTTCTCCTGTCCAGACAGACACAGCGGGAGGCCACCTCCTCCTGCCTGTCCCCCTGCCCCTCCCCTGGGAAAGGCCGATGGCACTGTAAAAGAGAATACTTAAAGGCCTTCTGCCGCTGACCCAGGACTGCATACAGAGGGGACGGGGGTGGGGGGCTGGGAGGGGGGAGAGGCACCAGGGAGGCAGGGACAGGACGGGCGTCTGTGAGGTGCGTCTCGCGGCTGAAACTTTGACCCTGGTGGGCCGAGTCCTGAGTGCGGACACTGGGGTCTTCTTTGTGTTTCTGTCCACCGTCCGTTGTCCCGGGGACCCAAGTGGCCCTCAGTGGGCTGTGCTGGAAATGGTCCAGTGGAGGGTCTGGGGCCAGTCCATCTTGTGTTTAAAGCCCATTTGGGACAGGGACCTGGGGCCAGAGTGGGGGTCCTGCGATGGAATCTTGGCGTGTTCAGCCTCACGTTTGAAGCCTCCCTTGACCAGTGGAGCCGCGGGCCATCCCTGCTTGTCACCCAGAGCGCCTTTGGGCCCTTCACACGAAGCTCTCAGTGTCGTGCTGAATCTGCAGGCTCTGCCCTGGGCCCTGGCGGGCGTGATCCAGAACCCTCCAGCGCCCTGCAGTTGGGGTTCTCGACTCCGTTAGAGCAATCCAGAGTCCTTCCTTTGCTTCCTGTCCCTCTGCCTGTCCCTCTCCAGCCCCATTTTTCTCTGCTCTGGTCACATCAGCCTTGTTGGATTTTCCTCTCACACACAAGCACAGTCCCAGCGCAGGGCCTTTGCACGCGCCGTTTCCCTGCCTGGAGGCTGCCCGCGCACACACCTGCGCAGCTCCCTCCCCACTGCACTCGGGTTTCTGCCCAGGCAGCCGCGCCCTGCTGGGGCAGGGAGAGCAGGGAAAGCCAGCCCTGTCTTCTCGGCACACCCAGCACCGGCCAGTCTCAGGGGCGGGGCCGACCAGGGCAGCTTCTCAGCGCCCACGGGTGCATCTGGGCCAGGCCGAGAAACCTGCAAACCCCGAGTTACCCATCCCACCTGGGGACACAGAAGCCCGGAGAGCTGCATGGTTTGCCCAGACATGAGAGTGTGGAGAGTTCGGGCCTTGAGTGTGAGAACGGGCCCCTCAAAACTGCTCCCTCACTGAGCGTCTGCCGTGAGTTTTTCTTCTCTGACCCTCGGTTTCTGTATACTGGCCCGTGAGTCAATGACAGTGCTGGCCCCTTAGATTTCTGAGGGCTGGCTGAGACCCTTTGACGTGCTTGGTACGGGGCCGGAACATGGCAGGCACTCAGCACCTGCTGGCTGCCCTTCCCGAGTCGGTCTGATTCCAAAGCCCCGGTGCTCACAGGTGATATTGATGCTCGCTGCCACCATGGGCTGAGTTTTCATGGGCTGGCGCCACGCATTTTTATACCATTGACCTTTAGAGCACACCTTCAAGTACATGCAGCATCCTCAGGGCACATGTGAGAATACCGAGGTTCAGAGAGGTCAGCTAACCTGCTGAAGGTCACACAGCCAGGAAGGGCTGAGTTGGGACTTCCACTCACGTGGTGACATGACACTACCTGTCATGGACTGTCCATCTCACCTAATGCCCATGAGGTTTTTGTAGAGCCTCGGACCAGGGGCAAGGCCAGAGCTGTCCTGAGGAGGCAGGCCATGTTGGGTTCAGCCACTGATGGTGTTTACGTGGAGTGAGTGCCTGATAAAGGTTAGTCGTTCTGGTGATGACAGTAATGGTGGTGATGGTGGTGGTAATGGTGATGGTGGTGGTG
>PVJI01020443.1:0-29052 GCA_004026765.1 Micronycteris hirsuta | reverse complement strand
TTTCTTTTTTTACACATTTTACGTACTTTTTTCAAAATATTTTCAATAAATTGGAATTTTTACATATTTTATTAATTTCAATTTCCAGTGAGTTTTCCAGTATTTGTCTGTTTAAAATTTAAGAAAAATAATTCAGTATACATTTTATAGTAAATCACAAAAAGTTTCATTGAAAAAAATATGTAAAACTAAAGTTATCATAATTTTACTGAACGTTGCCATTTGCGCAAAACATTAGCAAAAATGGCCCGCGCCAACTGTTAGCGTGCGATTAAAGCTAACCGCATACAACGTGTTTACATAGCCCCTCTGCCCCCGAGTTCTGACAGCGGGTCCCTTCCTCACCTACTGCAGGCTGAAAATAGTGAGGGCCCGCCGCCGTTATTATTTGTACTGTTTTATTTCTGTGTTTAGTTTCCACTCATCATATCCTAAAACCCTAATCAAAATACTACCTTTGAGTGAGCTGTTCTTCCCTGCTGGGCCCTACACTGACACTGGCACTAAGTGCCACAAGTAAAGGCACAATCTGTTACGCTGATAGTAAATAACAGTATAGATAGTAGGTACATAGCATGAGAGAGACAGTCTTGCCCTTTGGGGCTGAATAGATCTTTTGTCATTTTAATTCCATTTATTTCCAGTTGTAAGCTGGAAAATGTCCCACTGCCAGCTCTTAAGAAAAAAATATCTGTCTTCCCTGTTTTATCTTCCTGTTTTTTCTCCAAGTCTGGGCCAGCTTATTTGAGGACAGACAAATCAAGACTTTATCTACCGTAACTCCCCAAGTGTCTAGTGAACTAAATTAAGCCTTTCTCTCTTGCCCGCACTCCCTATGGCCTTTGACGGCACTGTTTTGGTCACTGGGATATTTCAGATATTATCTCTTTTGGGCACCAGAGACAAACACTTTCCAAATCAAAAGCAATGAAAATGTAACAATTAAATATAAAACTTGGCGAGTGATTTGGCATTTGAGGAAAGTTACATCAAATGGATATTACACAAGCAACCCTATTTAAAGGGGGAGATTTTAGCTGCAGGCCAGTAATAGTTCCTCTATGAAACAAATCTCAGAGGAGAAAAAAAGGAGAGCCCAATGCCGCTTCTCTCCCCTTTGTCTGAGCAAGAGTTTGGAATCCTCCTGAGGGGAAAAAAAGAAGAGAAATGTATAATCCTGAGCCTTGTTGCCTGAAGGACATGAAAGCATAAAGCCCGTTTTTTTGGTTCTAATTCGAGACACTGTCCTCCTTCCCCACCTCCCCCATATAATAGACAGCAGGACATTGAATAATGTTGTTTTGTTCAGTGTTGTTTTGTATAATGTTGATGAGGGAAAAAATTGATTTCCGGCCAAGACCACCGTCTGTGTGGAGTTTGCATAGTCTCTCTATATCTGAGTTGGTTTTCTCTGGGTGCTATCCACATTCCACAGATGTGCATGTGAGGTGCATCAACTCCCTACATAGTCCCAGTGTCAGGGTGAGTGTTGGGGGGGAGGGGGGATTCACCCTGCAGTGGAAGGACTTTGTCCAGGGTGGGTTCCCATCCTGTGTCCTGAGCTGCCGGAAGTGGCTCTGGCCTCCTGTGATTCTGAATTAGAATAAGAGGGCTGGAAAATAAGTACCTTCCTTGTTTTGATTAATCTTTCTCAAATATATGTAGAGCTCACATTTTCAATGTTTAATATTAGAAGGGCTTTGGGTCTTTATTTAGAACTTTGGTGATGTTTCTGTGACCAGAAATATGCCATAGGCATTTAACTCTTGTTTATATCAGTTAGCCTTGGTAAAACTGGCTTCCTGATGCACCATTTTGCTTAAAGTCACAGTTTCCAAGAACCTACTGATGATGTTAGGTAAGGACTTACTGTAGTTTATAGTCCTAGAGGTTGCAGTACAGCTTAGCTGCCTGGGGGTTTTGGAGGCATTGCACTCTTATGATTAAGAAAATAATACACTATTTAATTCACAATGGGGACAATAATTCTGAATGTTACAAAGAAATTATGTTTGTTGTCCTCAGAATTCTTTCATAATCATAATAATATAACCACACCCATTGGAGAGGAATTTATGTCTTTTTCAGATTAATTCTTTTCTCCTGCTGCATCAGTTTTTAATATGTTCATGGTTAAAAATTGTAAGGACAAATTCTCTGATCCCACACCATTATTTTACTTTTCCCTGGTGGTTCCATGTGGTTTAAGTGGTCAGGATTCTATAAAGGCAAGCCATTGTTCTTTGGAAAAAGATCAAGTCTAAAATCAATTCTTTCCAAGGCGCTAATTACTGAGGGAGAGGATGTAGTGATTACTCTCCACTGGGGAGAGCTGTCTGAAACCAGTCACAGCCCGGTGAGAGCAGTGCACCAATGAACTGACCGGGACCAGAAACGTCCTACAGAGAAGGGAAAAGGGAAAGCTTCCTGGTAGAAGGCACATCGGAGCTGGGCTTTCGAAGAACAGGAGTTCTCCAGATCACTAAAGGAAGAAAGATAACTCCAGATAGGTAAAAAAAAGTACACACTAAGGAGAGTTGCTATGAAGGTGAATAATAAGGTGAATGCAATGAGTTTACAGTAATTTAGTCTCATGAACTAGTAAACACAGGTAAACACAGTTTAGTTTAGTAAACACAGGTAAAGAGATTAGAAAGGACAGAAGAAACACTGAGGACTTTGTATCTCGTGGGTCAGAGCTTTCAGGTGGGATTGGTTAAGAACTTAAGATGGTCCACTGAGTGCTTAAACTTTTTTTAAAAGATTTTGTTTATTTATTTTTAGAGAGAGGGGAAGGGAAGGAGAAAGAGAGGGAGAGGAACATCAATGTGTGCTTACTTCTCACACACCCCCTGCTGGAGACCTGGCCTGCAACCCAGGCATGTGCCCTAACTGGGAATCGAACCAGTGACCTTTGGTTCACAGGCCAGCACTCAATCCACTGAACCACACCAGCCAGGGCTGAGTGTTTAAACTTTGTCCTCCTTTTTAAATCTATTCACAAGAAGGTCATAGGTCAGGTGTCACATGAAATATCTGAGATAATCTTGAGTGAAGAGAGAGAGCTCCCCAACATGAAAGTAGAATGAGAAATAGGACTCTTAACCATTCACTTACATTAAGCTTACATTATGTAGCTTACACGTGCCTAATTAAGTAGATTCACTGCATAAATATCTAGTTTCAATTAAATACTCAAAACAAAAGTGACTAAAAAAGGAAACTAGGTTGAAGATAATACATTAGTGCAAGCACTGGCAAAAAACAATCAAAAAGAGAAGGCTGACACGTTTTCTAATTCTAGGAAAACTGTCATCCGCAGATCACATTTTTTGAAAGTGATCTAATTGGATTGCACAAACATTAGCCTAGAAGGAAAAATTATTAATACATTATTTGAAACATGATTTATGTCTAGTATTATAAGTAAAGAACCTTGCCCCAAGCACAGACTTTCCCTCAGTTGATTAGTAATGGGTATTCTGAAGCTTATGATAGGCAGCAAAATATTCATACAATAAACAGTCAAATCATGATACACACTTTCATTATTTGTTCAGTAATTGTTGAGGCCATTTTATACTCAAACTTTAATAATGAGAAAGGCCTACAGACTGTACAGGTATATATGCCCTGGCTTTGCTACTTGATGTTATATTAGACTTATGTAAGATGTGACCTTCCACGGAAGCTGAGTGGAGAGTACATGGGACCTCTCTTGACTATTTTTAAAAAGTTTCTGTGCGTCTATAATTATTTCAAAGTTAAAAAACTTTAAAAATACTTAATAATAAATATTTGGAAGTTGATTTTAAGGTTTCTGACTTAATGGAAAAAAAAAAAAGGTACCATTGAGTAAATACCTGTTCTTCCTGATATAATTAAATTGGCTGAAATAATACATGAAAAACAATATGGAAATAAACCAAAACATGCTCTTTTATCAGCAAAGATCTTGGGAAGACTCATAGAAAATATTGCTGAGGTTTCAAGAAAAACTTGAATAAATTATGCAGTGAGCAAGATTTACTATAGAGTTGCAAAGAAATGCAGAGGCTTATCACCACTCTTAGCTCTGGTATTTTTTACATTCTGTTTTAGTAATGAAATATACACAGAACTTTTTTTATATAAAAAAGAAATACAAACTAGGGGAGATAAATTCTCAACGATGATTTTTTAACAGTAAAAATAATAGTTGTGAAATAGTGGCAATACCTATCATCTGTAATCCCGGATGGAGCTGTTTCTTTGAATGTAGCTCCTTTTAATTCCAGGATTTTTTTTTATAAAAAAAAAAGAAGGGCTTTAAATATAACAGATTCTTTTAGGTGCATTTAATGTTCTGGCCAGCCCATCTGACCTCCCTGAGGCCGGCATGTCCTAATGTCAAAAATACAATTTCCAACATCCCCCACTGGACACTTGTATAGTCCTTGTCCCGGAGTTTATGTAGTTAAATTGCATGCCAATCTCGAGGACCGGAGCCATAGCACTGAGGAAAATATTCACATTGTGAAAGTCAATTTGATTTTACTAAAACAAGTCTATCTGTTGCATTGCATTAATGTTACTAATTTGCCTTTTATTGGTTTTGTAGTTTTCTTCATAATTAATATGTAAATTTCTCTCGGTGGTTTTCTATAAAAGCTATAAGCAGACGGAGCTTATCCCTAGCTTTACGTTCGTAAACACTTAAGTAACATTTAATACTCAAAATCCATGGGTATTTTTTTCACTCTTTAAAGGAAGACATACGTCATCGTACTCAAGTTTGAGAAACACATCCTAGGCCCTTATGACCTCTCCCAAGCCCAAGGAAGTTTCCTTGGAACAAGCCAATAGATAAGCAACTTATGTGGGAGGGAAGAAGCCGGTTAGGGAGAGGGAGGGAGGAGCTCCGCTGAAAGCCGAACAGAACTGAACGCGGTTAGATGATACTAAGGAAAAATTTCACGAGCCATGCACATGAAGATAGACAACCGTGAGACTGCAATGTAATGGAGCACAAACGCATCATAGGTCCATCTTGCCTGAGAACTTCTCCATGGTCTGCAGGAGACGTTTCCAGCTGAGAAGTCAGACAGTATCATTCTGCGGCAGACGAAATGGCTGCATCACTAGAGAATAAGGCTGCCAGCGTTTCTAACACCGACGGTTTAAGGTTACACTTTAATCAGTCTCTAAATAGAGATTATAATTATCTCAGGAGGAGAACTGTAGTGACGATTTTTTATTATGGCCTGAGATGAGGTCAGAATTGAGATGCCCTGTCACAAAGATTTCTTCCCCTAGGCTCCCATTCTAAAAAAGACAGATGCACAAATCTATTCTGAGGAGATATTATACGTATAAAGAGTGTAATATCAACCACTCCCAAATGCCTGGGAAATATTTTATATTTTACAATTTCCTAAAGCTGGAATCATGTCAAATTGACGAAGAGGCAATAGAAGAATTTCTCCTGATTTGTCAGAGCTTTAGCATGTGTCTCTACTTTCTTTGGGCTCTTTTTATGGAGTCTTTCTTCCTCCTGATCAATATGTTCCCCGTCTCTTTCTCAGAGCAGGTTTCAGGGGCTTTTTTTTGTTGTTTTTTGTTTTTTCCAAATGGCGTTTCAACATGCTTTCCCGGGTTCCTATCTGCCTTCCAATGACTGACACCTGGGTGGCAGATGGTGCAAATGCCCCACTATATATTCCCTGGATTGACAAAGAGAACTGTCAGGAACCTGACTGCACTGGCCTGGTGCCTCATGGCAGAAAAGGCTGCTCAGGAGTGACAGTGACTGCAAATAATTTTGATTAAAATGATATGGAGTTTGCTGAGTTTCAAATGGTGCTTTTATTCCCCCCTCTTCTTTATACTTACATATCCTGGGTTTTTGCCTTGAGAAAATATTATGAATAAATTGGATAGCTCTGTATCTTAGAGCTTGGACATAGTCCACTTCTGGGTGTGCGTTTTTCCTGGGACAGACTCACTTCGTGGCCCGCCACGTCCTGCACAGCATGATCATCTGATCATATGTGGATATGGACTTGTCATCTTTGCCATGAACTAGATTTATCCACAGTAGCTAGGAAAACCTATCTGGCATCTTGGATATAGAGAATGATCACAGAGTCAAAGTCCTAGCCTCATGTTTAAAACAGAATAATATGGAATTTTAAAAAAAGGATTTAGCCCTGGCTGGTGTAGCTCAGTGGATTGAGCGTGGGCTGGGAACCAAAGGGTCCCAGTTCGATTCCCAGTCAGGGCACATGCCTGGGTTGCAGGCCAGGTCCCCAGTGAGGGCCATGTGAGGAGCAACCATACATTGCTGTTTCTCTCCCTCTCTGTATCCCTCCCTTCCCTTCTCTCTAAAAATAAATAAATAAAATCTTTTAAAAAATTTTAAAAAATAAAAAATTAAAAAAAGGATTTAATTTAAAATCTGCCTAATTCACCAATGCAGAATTAGTTCATTGCTCATTAGATCAAATAACTACCTATAAAACCTGCCAAGGAAATCACCTGTGCTCATTTATTAAGTGAATAAACATTTATCAAATTGCCTGCAAGATGCCAGAGACAACGCTAGAGTCTGGGCGTGGCCTTCCCCAAGGGCTTCTTGTGCCCTTCCCCTGGACCCCTCCCTCCCAGCACTCTGGGGAATTCTCAAGTTTTCTGTGGTTCTGAAACAGATCTCGTCCGTGCCCTGTTATCTTTGCTTATCACCTCAGATGAACACTCCCAAGTGCGGGTGAGGTTGTCTACACCAAGAAGCTATTGATGTTTAAGATCCTGCACAGGTCACTTCCTAAGACCTGGAAGAAGCCATAGCAATGTATTCATGAAGTGTCTGTATTACATTTCCCAAAGAGAACTCACAAAGCGTATGAGCTTCAGGCTACATAAAACCTTGGCCCACCCTTATGTAACAGAAAGTGGTTATGAAAGAATAAAACACCCACCTCTTACCCCAAGCTGCTGTAATTAGAACATTGGCAGTACCAGGAAGAACGCCCCTTAGTGCTAGGGCCCTATCTCCCTTTCTGCCTCCAGTTAATGCCTAAGTACCTCAACCAGGAAAAAGACCAGTCTCAAAAAGCTGCAAATGAAAAGCATTCTTAGCGAGACCACTGGACTGTTTTCACTCATAGCAGTTTTGACACCAAATGTGTGAGTCCCCCGCCTCCGCCACCACTCTAATACCAAATACACTGTGTCTTTTCCAACACAACTTCCCCAATTCTGTAACACCAACTAGGTGTCCTGTAATTTCATCCGTTTCTGTCACTAACTACCCAGAGTTAGCTCAGACCTCACAGGTTAAGTGCTCAGTCCTACAAGACTGCCCCCCAGCTTTAGACACCAGCCACAAATGGTGTGCCTAAATTACCCATACTTTCTCATGGTCAGTGACAAATCTGGGGATTCCCTCAACACTGCCCCCTCAGCTTTGATAATTTCCTGGAACAGCTCACAGAGCTCCAGACAACATTTTACTTATGTTGACTGAGCTATGGGGGGAGGGGCACAAGGCTTCCATGCCCCCTCCAGGCACAGCGCCCTCTCAGCACATCAGTGTGCTTATCACCCCAGAAGTTCTCCGAACCCCATTGTCAGAGGTTTTATGGATGTTTCATTACGTAGGCGTGATGGATTGAATCATTGGTTGTTGGAATTACTCAATCTCCAGCCCCTCTTCCATCTCCAGAGACTGGGGGGTGGGGCTGAAAGTTCCAAGCTTCTAATCAAGGCTTGGTCTCGCTGAGCCTTGAAGGTATCTGGGGACTGTCAATAATCACCTCATTAGAAGAATAAAAATGCTTCTATCACCCTTATCACACAGGAAACTCTAAGTGTTTTAGGAACTGTGGGTCAAAAATCAAACATCTTTCTGTGATACGATGTTTGCCAGGGGCATTCCAGCTTAAAGGAAAGATGAAAGGATTCGTATCTTCCAAAACCCTTGTTTTTTGTTGTTATGTGGAGTAGCATTTAGGAAGAGAGTAAGAAATATTGGCGAGTCCTTTGTAGTTGGAGAAGACTCTGCAGTTGAAGTCCGACTTTTGAATAGTTTCTGCAGAAGGAGAACGTGCGCACCGCTGTGTGACAGTGAGCCAGTGTGTGCGCCCAGATGTCCCCGAGAAGCAGGGGCCTGTGTGGACCTCAGGGGGACTCTCCAGCGCCTCCAGAAGAAGAATTTTCCCCAGTGTCCTATGAGGATTCATTACATAGCAATTAAAAGCATTGATTTTCTTCTTAGTTCAACTTAAGTTTACATCTTAAATCTTCCATTTACTAGGCTTGTGATATGGGACAACTTAATGTCTTAAAGCCTCAGTTTCCTCATCTGTAAAAGAAAAGTTATGATACCTACCACACGGGGGGCTACGGAAGACTAAATGTGATAATGCGTAGCACATAGAAAACACATGAGGAATGTTTATTATGGCTTCTTAAGGCTCCATCTCCACTGATAGAGTTCTGTGTGCAGTCCCCGTAACTAGCTGAATCCATTTATGCTTAAGTTTATTTTATGTAAAAATTAGGTATATGAAATATACTGTGTGAAGGATGAATTCAGGTTAGCAATTAAAAAAAATACTTTTAAAGCCCAAAGTAAAACACCTCCAGGTATTTATAAGGGGAAGGAACGGAACCCGGTGGAGTGAAGTATCTGCTGTGACCGTCCTGGTCCCTGATGGAACACGGTGTGCTCCCGAGGGCTCCGCCAGGATTCCGTGCAAGCCACGGGCTGGTCAAAGATAACACTAATGATGCAGACACACATGGGAAACACTAGAAGAAGGGGACTGAGATGTTTTCTAATTTTAGGGTGGCTGCCAGATCTGAAAATTTTTAAAAAATTGTTATCTAATCAGATTGTACAAGACATCAGCCTAAAAACATAAAATTGTCATAAGATTCTCTGAAACATGAACTTTTATCCATTTGTAAATGAAGAGCCAGGTTCCAATCGCATTTTTCTCTGTGAAGGGACAGTGTGAGAGCAAAATGACAGACATCAAAACATACCGTAACTAAGCAACCAGAACCTGATACACACCTCAACTTTTTTATCAATAATAGGTGCCAATTGTTTATACTCAAGGTGGTATTTGCAGAGTGTCACTAAAGAGTAATTGTGAGGAAGTCTTACGGATTGTGCTAATGCCAATTTCCTGGTTTTCATATTTGAGGTTATACTATAGTTATGTAAGATTCTTTCCTCTGGAGGAAGTTGGGTGAAGGTACATGAGACCTCTCTATACTATTTTCACAAATTCCTTTGAGTCTAAAATAATTTCTAAATAAGAGAATTTAAAATGTCTGCTTCTATTTGGTTTATTTATTTAGGTTTTTATTTATCTTATTTTTTAACTTAATTGTTTATTTAGGTGTAATTGGTGTACAATCTTAAATTGATTATATTTGTTTCAGCGCACAGGATAATGATTTGATTTTTATTTTTATTTTTTAAAATATTTTATTTATTTATTTTTAGACAGAGGGGAAGAAGGGGAGAAAGAGAGGGAGAGAAACATCAATGTGTGGTTGCCTCTCTAACTCCCCACACCGGAAACCTGGCCCTCAACCCAGGCATGTGCCCTGACCAGGAATCAAACCAGCAACATTTTGGTTCGCAGGCCGGTGCTCAATCCACTAAGCCACACCAGCCAGGTACTTTGATATTTTTATACCTTACAATGTGATCACTTCACTAATTCTAGTAATCACCTGTCACCATGTAAACTTATGAAAATATTATCGACTATATTCTTCTTTCCCTTTTTACCCATTCCCCACCCCTTCCCTTCTGGTCTCTGTTTCTGTGAGTCTGTTTTTATTTTGTTTTTAGATTCCACATGTAAGTGAAACCATAGTAGAGTGTTTGTCTTTCTCTGCCTGATTTTTTCATTTAGCATGGCACCCTGTAGATAAATCCATTACGTATTTGGGTTTTTAATAACATTTCAATTAAAAGGAGAATTCTAATCAAGTTGAAAAACCACCAGCTCACAAACAGCACACAAAGAGACCTACTCTCTGTCCACTCAGAACACTGTGCCCAGTACCCATGTACTGAGTCTCCATCTGACCACAGCCCGATCACGCGGTCATTCAAACCAAGGCCCAATGTGATCTGTAAACAGATCGTTATGTTTAGGGCTGTTTGTCTGACATGGTCTTAGTTCATTCGGACTGCTCTAATAAAAACTCCACAGACTGGGTGGCTTATAAACAGCAGAAATGTATTCCTCAGCATCCTGGAGCCTAGGAGTCCACAATGAAGACGTCAACATGATCAGGCGCTGGTGAGAACCCTCTTTGAGGTGAAGAGTCCACATTGTAACCTTACACTGGAGAACGCAGTGGGGGAAGCAAGCTCTCTGGTGACTCCTGCAAGGGCACAAAGCCCACTACAAGGGCTCCAGCTTCATGACCTCACCAAATCCTAATTACCTCCAGAAGGCCTCACTTCTTAATGTCAAATTGAGGGAGAGGGTTTCAAGGTATGGATTTAGAGGAAGGCAAACATTCAGCTTACGACAGACATCATTTCTTGAGGAAAGCACAGCTACTCACTAGTCTGATATCGAGAGTTTTTGTTTTGTTCGTAACACCAAGAGAAAACGTTTAGTTGTAACCAAATAGGCTGTTCTGCTCTTCCCCCTGATCATAGCACTGGCCACACACAGAACATCAGGTAAATGAAGTCTCTCCTTAATGCCACTGTCCTTTCCTCGGATGCCTTACACTCGCTGGTGCCTGAGCATATTCTATTGCAGAAGAAGGAAGAAGCAAAGCACACCAATAAGCAACCAAATTCAAAGGCCGAGTTTCAGACCCCCAGGGGCCGGGTGGCAGGGCTTTCTCCCAATGCAGTGGACTCAGCATGTGGCAGGGATCGCTGTGGCATTTGCTGTCAGTGAAGTTACTAGGATAGCTGTATTTTAAGTGCAGGGTGGGGATGAACTCCAGTGACTCCCATGTCTTTGACAATCACTGCAAATCAAGGCATCATAACCTGACAGCGAGAATTAGCCTGTGGGATGTTAGTTCTGCACCACGCTCTCTGCTCCGCATTTTCTGAAGAAGCTCACAGAACATTTTCCACATGGCATCCCTCTGTGTGACTTCCTTTCCGGCTGTATCTATAACTGGTTGATACAGCAAATGCCTGTCAATTTGCAGTTGCTCCTTGCTTTATAAAAAAGATTGTTGCTTTCTGCTTGGTTAGGCTCCTGATCTGGTATTATTCCCACTGGCTTTTGGCATCCGTTGGTTAGAGCCCACATTTCATAGATTCTTCCTAGTTATTTCTGCTGCAAATTCACAGCCATGTGGGCGTTAAAGCCATTCATATGAGACAGGCTGCTTCTTTATTAGTAGTGGGAAACCACACTGGAAGAACAGGGTCACTTCGCTGTGATTCAAGAACCAATTTCTCCACATACCGCCCACCCATGCTGCCTCCTGCGACCCCAGAAATCACTGCTGCAGCTTGTCCATACAGGCCTGCCTCGGGGGGCTTAGTTAACATCTTTGCAGGTATGCACTTGGTTCCATGTTTCCCAGACAGGTTTCTCATACCATTCCAATAAGGATAACATACATTCTGACTGGGATTTGGGTGGTGATTATAAATAAATATGCTATCAATGCCATAGCAGGTACCTCCCAAATTTCCTCACTCTCTGTTTTCCCTTGGTATTCATTTCCTGTATTCGCTGAGGCTGGCATAATAGATCATTTCAGTTGACAAGACAGCCTCTCGCATACTTCCAGTGGCACACCTTGTTCTTTAATAGTGTGATCAGAAACCTAGCACAGGGAAGAGAGGACAGTACCATAGTGGTCTGCATCATCGATCTCACATGTGAAACCTGCGTTCCTGGAGCCTAGCAAGGGGAAAAGAACCCCCCACACACATACACACACACATCTACCCTAAGGTTAAGTTTACTTCCCTGATGAATTCTTCACAGGTAAAATATTTTAATGGAAGTGAGATGACACATGGGGTAGGAGCAAAAACAGATATTTCAGTATTCCTTTCTTCAACTTCAAGGTCTCCAGTGGGGACATGAGGCTACAGTGGCATTATCCACACGAAGCAGGGTCTTCCCAGATATGGAAGCTCTGTTCTTGCTATACTAATGTCTTTTAGACTTGCGGCTTACCTCCCTAGCTAGAAGAAATTACACTAAATGTATTCACTACAATTTCAAGGAATGTTCTTCAACATTGGTCTCTCACTGTTCTTCAAATGAACTTGAAGGCAGTGAGGCCACATCAACAGCTGAGGTGAATGTAAAAGCAGATTCAGCATCCAAGTGTTTTGGTATACACTACTGTCTCTAGCTGTTCAACATTTCGGAAAATCTGTTTCACCCAAGAGAAAAAACTTTCCCACATTCAAATGGTGACCATGTTGTTTTGTTATGTGTCTCCACTGTGCTGTCTGAGTTCTCAGAGAATTATATATTCAGTCCTCCACTTATTTTTACAAAACTGACAAAAAAGGATATAACAGTATTCACTGTGTAACCCTCTCAGTGATGCTGGTGCTAAGGAACTCATTAAAATATAATATTTAGAAGCAGCAAGGTGGAATGGGTGAATAATTCCATGGAAGTCAAGTACAAAGTAGAATAGATGATGAATTCTACAGAGAACTACACTTTGGAACTCTAGGCCCACAAAGAAAAAATGTCTCAGTTCTATTACCTACTCCACAGATGCTCTTGCTTCCTTATCCCTTTTCTCTTTCTTCTTCATGCTCCCATACATTAAAGAGACTATTTGATCAATATTTACTAGTAAATCTCTACAAAAATTTATTAGCCCTTTTAAGTAAACTTATTTCAAAAATGATTCTTGACTCTCTTGAGATCCAGTGGGGGTTGGCTTCTCTGGTGCCATTACCCTATTTTCCTTGAGAGAAGCACCCCAGTCAGTTCAAAGAAGCCTCAGGCAATGGCTCCTGAATCAGTCCTTCCTCACCCCTATTACAGATAGGACAAGGGATCCAGTTCTCTTCAGGGCCTTGTCTGCTGAGGTGGAGGTGGGGCAACATTCAGGGAAAGCTTTGCCTATGCTTTCCTAACTAAATGGGACACAATTCCTGAGATAACCTTTACCCCGACCCCTTCTTTCTGCCTGAATGTGGATATAAAACTAGTACTACCACAGTCATCTTGTGGAAGTGATGTGAAAACATTAAGAGGTGGCCAGCTGAATCACAGAGATCCCAGCTCTGGTGTCATAAGCCACCAAGAAAATGAAATCAGCTGCACCCCTTGAAACATTGTGCATGTAGAAACAGCCTTTATTATTTAATGTTGGGAGCTAATTGGCTCCTCAATAATACAGGATACTATTTTTTAAAGGGTTAAACAGTTAGGAGACCGGTTTAGATAATTAATATATACCTATTAGTAGACACCCATCCTGGATAGGGATAAGCCTGATCAGAAACTGGCCAATTCAAGACTCTCTCAATAAAGTTGAAATCTAAATAAATGAAAGGAAAAAAAGATTGGATTACCTGTTTCAAGTTCTCTACCTTATACATAACTTGACTTAGCTCTTAAGGGCAATTATTGCCTAAGTATCCACTTAAATATTCCATTATTTTGGAATTAGCCCATAAATGTCCTGCAGTTTTCTATACTTGGGAGGAGAGATCATGGATGTTGTGTCCAGTTTAATATTCCAAAGGTGTGTGAGTCCCCACACCTTGATTAACTCCATATGGGAGAAGAGAAGAGATTGCTGCTGGGAAGTTTATTCTCTTTCCTCTGTGTTTCTCCCACACTACAGGTTTCATATTTCTCCCCATAACCTCCTTGATTTATTATTCCTGCCTTTTCACAATCATTTGCAAAAAAGTATTAGTTAGAGATGAATGTGGCAATAATGTGAACATTCACTGTCTGTCTTGTCTCTTACCCATTGCTCAAAAATTGGATGGGAACAGAGAACGAGGACAAGGATAAGCAAAAACTTGGAATGGAAGATAAGTTATGCTTCCCAGGAGGTTGGGAAAGTCAGGGAGAACCTGTGTAACACAGGAAATTAGTAAGAGGAACTGCTGGGAGGAAGAAAAAGGTGAGGAATTACAGCATCTTCTTCATTCTGGGGAGGAAGAATTCCAGAGAGTTTTATGAAGATAAAGAACTGAAGAGATGACTGGGGATTTTATGAAATATTTCTGTAAACTATTTGTTTGCAGAATCTCCTAGTCTTGAGGATTTCAAGAAAATATTTGGGTTACTTCTCAATTCATTTTTGAAGCTAGACTATGTTTTCCTTAATGCAACAGCTTACTTCTGAAACTGGACTATATGAGTTAATAATGATTCATCCACATTTTAAAATCAAGTATTCAATCAAGTATGGCCCAGGCCAATGATTAAATATACATGTAAGGAAAATCTCTAAACTCAGAAAGAAATGCAGAAACTAACCATTAATAGAAATATGAATCAACAAGAGCTAGAATCTTAGAATGTCACAGATGAAGGGTTGATATAGGTTAACATGTACATTGTACCAATTAGCTGAGGCCAAAACAAGTTAATGGACTTGTCCAAGGTTATTCCCAAGCTTTGCCCCCAGCTCTATGTCATGGTCCCCTTGATCTCCACTTGCAATAACCTCAGGTTAGTTAGCAATTTAGGACTCAGATTTGCATTTTATACACTTTAGACCAATGGGAGCCACAAGAAACCATGAGTGACATTTACTTCAAGAAAAACAGAAGAAGTAAATCACAGGGAAACACAATTGAATGTGGTTAACACCACCTGTCAACGGTGAAAGGAACATGCACTCACCTGCCATGACACCAGGAAATGAAACTAAAATGAAGGACAAAAGTGTTCTCCAGGTGCAGTCATCCAACCTGGTTCTCCAGGGAACAAAAATACTGGCTGTGCAACTCTGCAAATGCAGCAGTGGAGGGGGGCAGCGTGCAAAGCGGGACTCCATGTCCAGCCCTCACAGCCCCCAACCTTGTACCCCATGTACATTTCTAGATGCAATAAAATGTTAGGATAGACTAATAGGAAAATATGGCATTTGTCTGATGAAAAAGATGTTGGCAAATGAGAAAGTAACCCTAGCTCCTTTCAATCCGGACACAAAGCACCCAGATCCATATGCTTTAACTGTAATATAAAGGGAAAATCCAGAAGGAGAATTGAAGACACGCTAGCACTAAACCCATATTCCTGTGATGTTAGGCAACATGAATAAGACAAAACCCCTCACTCAAAATGATCATGTGAGGAAACTATGAACATTAAAGAAAAGTAAGGTTTCTCTGGCAATGATGACGTTATGGGAGCAGAGAAATACCTTTCAAAGAATGAGAGAAGGGGTATCTCTTTTTGAAAGACCATGCAAAGGATTCTATCACAGCTCAAGAGCACTCCTTCATAGGGCTTTTCAACTCAAAAATTTTGATCTGCCTAGAAATTTCTGCAAAGCTCTCTAGGTTTCTTATTTTCCAATTTATCCATTATTTACTGATCACTTCCTATTTGTCAGGTACTGTGTTAGATTCTGAGAATTTCCAATTATTGCTTAGATGATATCTTTTGTAGACAGCTGCATTTTGATTAGTAAATTTAGACTTCTCTGCAATACGGTGAATCAGACAACCTGAAAGCCTTCCGAGAACAAAGCACCTAAAAATACAAGCTAACAGCCATTAAAATGCTTAGCTGAGCTCATAAAAACGAAAAAAAAAAAAAAAAAAGAGGGAACTGGGAACCAGAGGATTCGCCCAATGAGTAATCCTGGGATTACCCCATCATGATTTGCTGTCAAGATATGACAAAGACCATTGTGAGCATCAATATTCATGTGTTCTGTATTTCCCAGCCTCCCTTACAGTCGGGTTGACTACATGGCTGAGTTCTGAACAGCAGACTGTGGCTGGGAGTGATTGCCCCTATACGCCTACTCTTCACTCTTCTACAAGCCCTCTCTCACCAGCCATGTATCTAGAAGTAAAGGAAAAAAGGGAAACTATCTGATGAAAAATATCTGAATCCCCAAACCACTGCTTAGAGGCGAGCTCCCAAGAGAGCTGCTCAATCTTTATTGGATTATGTGTGAAAAATAAACTTGCACCTTGTTAAGCCTCTAAGATATTGGGGTCATTTGTTATAGCAAATGGGGTCATTAATTACTGATATACAAGTTTAATTTAACCTGAAATATGATTTTGCTAAAAAATAGTAGAGACCATGGGCCCTTGCAAGAAAGTGATGCAAAGCTAGGACCCACAGATAATGCTCACGTCAAGTAGAAAAGGTGAAGATTGTAAAAAGCACAGCACAAGGAGACAAGAAAGGAGCTTGTTTTTCTCCACTTGGGCTCTGGGTGGAGGAATAAGAACAGCAACACATCAAAGACTTTCTCAAGAATGAATATCTTGGATTTCAATCTCACATGGGTATGGAGTTCAAGTGTATACTAACCATATGAAACATGAATATCAAAATTAAAATTAAAATTAAATAAAAACACACAAGTAGATATGAAAATATAAACTCTCTAGAAAGATAAAACTTTAATATAAGTTACATAAAATATGTATATTTTTTTTAGATACACTGAAGCATGGAAAGTGAGCATCAGCCAAAGGAAACCTAGAGAGACAGATCAGTGTCTGACCTCTCTGCCATCCTAGCTCTAGGAGATGATTTTTTTAAATTAAATTTATTGGGGTGACATTGGTTAATAAGATCACATAGATTTCAAGTGTGCATTTCTGTGATGTATGATTTAAATATTGCACTGTGTGCCCACTACCCACAGTCAAACCATCTCTGTCACCATACATTTGACCCCCTTTACCCTTTACTAGCCCCTCTTCCTCTCCCCTTGGCGACCACCATAGTATTCTATGTTTATGAGTAAACATTTTTTAGTTTTTCTGGTAGATATCCAGAAGAGGGACTGCTGGGTCATATGGTAACTCTATTCTTGATTTTTTGAGGCACCGCCATACTGTTTTCCATAGTGGCTGCACCAGTTCACATTCCCACCAGCAGTGAGTGAGGGCTCCTCTTTCTCCACAACCTCTCCAACACTTGTTATTTCTTGCCCTGTTGTTAATCGCCATTCTAACAGGTGTGAGGTGGTATCTCATTGTAGTTTTGCTGTGCATTTACCTAATAGCTAGTGAAATTAAACATTTTTCATATATCTCTTGGCTATTTGTATGTCTTTTTGGGAGAGGAGTCTGTTCGGGTCCTCTGCCCATTTTTTATATTGGAGTATTTGTATGGTGTTGAGTTGCATGAGTTCTTTGTATATTTTGGATATTAACCCCTGTCAGAGCTGTTGTTTTTGAATATCATCTCCCATTCAGTTTGTTATTGGTTTCTTTTGCTGTGCAGAAGCTTTTTAGTTTTATATAGTCCCATTCATTTATTTTTGCCTTCACTTTCCTTGCCCTTGGGGTCAAATTCATAAAATGTTCTCTACAACCAAGGTCCATAAATTTAGTACCTTTGTTTTCTTCTGTGTAATTTATTGTTTCAGTTCTTATATTTAGTTCTTTAATCCATTTTTGAATTAATATTTGTACATGGAGACAAACTGTAGGCTAGTTTCATTCTTTTGCATGTGACTTTCCAATTTTCCCAGTACCACTTATTGAAGTACCATTGTGTGTTTTTGGCTCCTTTGTCAAAAATCATTTGCCCATGTATATATGGCTTTATTTCTGGATGTTTGATTCTGTTCCATTGGCCTGTGTGTCTATTTTTCTGCCAATATTTCTGTTTTGATTACCATAGCTCTGTAGTATAATTTGAAGTCAGGTAGTATGAGAGTTCCAGCTTCATTCTTTCTTCTCAGAATTGCTTTGACTATTTGAGGTCTTTTGTGGTTCCATAAAAATCTGGTGATTTTTTTTTGTTCTTTTTCTTTAAAAAATGACATTGGGATTCTGATGGGGATTGCATTAAATCTGCAAATTGCTTTGGGTAATATGACCATTTTAACTCTGCTGATTCTTCCAATCCATTAACACAGAATATCTTTCTATTCTATTTCAATGTGTCTTTTTCAATCTCTTTTAATAATGCTTTGTAGTTTTCAGTATATAGTTCTTTCACATCCTTTGTTGTTTATTCCAAGGTATTTTATTCTTTTCATAAGAATTCTTTTGCAACTACAAAAGAAATTGTTTTTCGTTTCATTTCTTTTTCTGAAGTTCCATTGTTAGTATACAGGAAAGCAATGGATTTTTTCATTGATTTTTTTTATCCTGCAACTTTACTGACTTTGTTTATTGTTTGTAATAGTTTTCAGTGGAGTCTTTAGGGTTTTCTATATACAGAATCATATCATCTGCAAAAAAGTGACGCTTTTACTTCTTCCTTCCCAAATTGGATGCCTTTATTTTTTTCTTTTGTCTGATTGCCCTGGCTAGGACTTCCAGAACTATGTTGAATAAAAGTAGTGAGAGTGGTTATACTTGTCTTTTTCCTGATTTTAGAGGAAAAGCTTTCAGGTTTTCACCATTGATTATGATATTGACTGAAGGTTTGCATATATGGCCTTTATTATGTTGAGGTAGTTTCCATCTATACTCACTTTATTTAGTGTTTTAATCAAATGATGCTTTTTCTGCACCTACTGATAAGATCACATGATTTTTACCTTTTGTTAATGTGGTGTATTACATTGATCAATTTGCATATGTTGAACCATCCTTGTGCCCCTGGAATGAACCTCACTTGATCATGATGTATAATTTTTTAATGCATTATTGTGTTTAATTTGTGAATATTGTGTTTAAGATTTTGCATCTGTAGTTATCAAAGATATTGGTCTGTAGTGTTCTGAGTGGGGGTTTATGTGTGTTATCCTTGCCAGGTTTTGGTATCAGGGTTATTTTGGCTTCATAAAATGTGTTAGGAAGTATTTTTATTGAATTTCTTAGGTGACATTGGTTAATAAAATTATATAGGTTTTAGGCATACAATTCTATAATACATCATCTGTATATTGTATTGTGTGTTCACTACCAAAAGTCAAGTCTCCTTCCATTGCCATTCATAGCTACTTTATCTTCTTCTACCTCCCCCACCCACCTTTCCCTCTCGTAATTACCATACTGTTGTAGAGTCTGCTTCTTGAGGAACACAGTTTGAGATAACGTGAAACCAGTGTGAGAGGTGAGGGGTTGATAGGGCAAGGGAGAATAATGGGGGGAAATGAGGACAACTGTAACTGAACAGCAATACAAATTTTTTTTTAAGTAATCAAGTGGGAACTTTATAAAAGAAAAATATGGCCATGGAAAAATTCAAAGGAAGTAATTAAATGGCAGGTTTTACACAACTGAAAAAGAGAACTAGGAAAAATTAAGAAAATAGATATGAAAACATTACCAAGACCATGTGTGTTGGATACCTTCTGTTTGCCCCTCTAGGTCCACCTTATAACCTTCTACACCCTGTTTCTTGCCTTGAAATGCTGACCTCTTTGTAGGGAAATCACTATCCTGATTTTCCCAGATAACTTTCACTGGACACAGTGCTTTCAGTTCTAAAACTGGGACATTCCCAGGCAAACACTGATACTTAGTTTCCCTACCTGTCTGGGCTATAGCAATGAGCTCCTTTGCTCTCTTGCTCCCAGTTGAGAAAGAAAGAGACACCTTATCTATAAACAAATGACACAAACACTGACAGCAATTGTCTCAATGACAATAAGTACACAAAATAATATGTGCAAAAGTGCTAATTGATCATTCAAGAGTAAAGGCAGATTTGTAGACATCTGCTTCTAGCAATGATGGTATAACAGGAAATGGATTGATCTTTCTAATGTAAACCATCAGAAAGCTAGACAAAATACATAAAACCATGGTTTTCAGACAGTGCACAAGAGGCAGCACAGAACTATAGTCCTTGACAGAAGGAGAGACAATGAGAGGAACCCAACAACTGCCAACTTTCTGCCTAGAAGCCACAGGGAAGGAAAAAGTGGCCCAAACAAAGCCAAGAAATATTTCTGGCTTGAGGAGACACAGAATGGAGTTTAGGGAAGCCAAGGAAGCTCATGTTGAAGGGCAAGGAGCTGGAGAGCAGGGAGCTGTACAGAAAGCAGCACGTTCTGGAGCATCTACAGCAATGACTCTTTGAGTCTTTGAATACCAATATGCACCTCCACAAGTGGAAACTACCTGAGGCCATGAAAGACCACCAAAAAAAAAACAGCTAAACAATTATCTGAGTTCTTAGATGATGAGCCAGTAGGAAGAAACTCCACAATGCAAGGATCATCCCATAGAAGGTTCAGGAGGGCATCATGTTAGTAGTAGAATTAAATTAACCTGGTAAGAAAGGTTGCACTAAAACTTCCCTAACAGAGCTCAAAAGCAAATCTAGGAAAGACCAAATGATTCCAAGCAGTGTGCCAGAACGCAAATACTATTTAAAGGAACACAACAAAATCAGCACCTGTTAATGTAAAATTCAAAATGTGAGCTATCCAATAAAAAATTACAAGACAGGCAAAAATGCAAAATATGTGATTTAAAAGTAGGAAAAATAATCAATAGAAAAGCCACCAAATATTAGAGGCAATTGAATTACTAGAAAAGAACATTGTAACAGAGATTTTAAATTTGTCTACAAACTCAACGATGTACAGTTTGAAATTAATGAAGAAAATTTTAAAATTACTTCTAGAAGTGATAATACTTTTTAATTTTTTGAAAATATAATTGATTATCTAAACTAGAGAAAAATAATAGCAATGTATTATGAAGTATATACAAAAATATTCTATCAAAAATAAAGAATTCCTATGTACTAAATTATTTATGCAACTGGACTATACAACGCATGGAACTCTATGAATCTAAGCTTTTTAACTTAAGGCCCAGGAAAGGAATTGACTCAGTTGACCGAGTCCATATCCGCTTTTCATTAGGTTCACCCAAGTCCTGCGTATCTCCTCCGGATTTCACCTCTGTGGTGGTTAGAAAAGAAGAGAAGGCCATTTTCTCTAAAATTCTGCAGTTACTAACAGCTACAATTTGTTGCATGTTTACCAGTGTGCTCCTCAAGAATTTCATATGGGTTATCTCATTTAATACAGCCATCCAATCCTCATTTAGGAAGCCAAAGCTAAGAGCTATCAAGGCATTTATTTGAGATTTCACATAAGGTCAGTAAAACATAAGCCTCTCTGGTTCCAAAGCCATTTTTTAGCCACTATTCTATACTGCCTTCTAAGAGCAGAACTGACCTAAGTCATTCACTGCATGGCCTCTTTACTATTTTCCTCAAACAATGACCCCTGACTTTCCAGAAGCTGGGAGATGTCTAAAAAGAAACTTTTCTGTTGGAAAGGGTATGGAGAAAAAGGAACCCTCTAGCGCTGTGGGTGTGATATAAATTAGTGCAGCCACAATTGAAAACAATGTGGAAGTGCCTAAAAAAGCTGAAAATAGAACTACCTTATGACCCAGCAATCCTACTTTTGGTATTTACCCAAAGAAATTGAAACACTAATTTGAAAATACATATCCACTCATATGTTCATTGCAGCATTATTTAAAATAGCCAAATATGGAAGCAATCTAAGTGTCCATTGATAAACTAACAGATAGAGAAGATGCTGTGTGTGTGTGTGTGTGTATATATATATACACACACGTACACACACACACACACACAGTGGAATATTGCTCAGCCATAAAAAAAGAATGAAATCTGGTCATTTGTAACAACATAGATGAACCTAGAGGGTTTTATGCTGAATGAAATAAGTCAGACAAAGACAAAAACTATATGATTTTACTTTATTTGGAATCTAAAAAATGAGATGAACAAACAAATGAAACAGAAAAACTCATAGATACAGAGAACATTTTGATGATTGCCAGATGAGAGGGAGGTTGGGGAGATGGGTGAAGAAGGAGAAGGGATTAAGATGTACAAACTGCCAGTTATACAAACAGTCATGAGATGTGAAGTACAGCATAAGGAATACAGTCAATAACACTGTAGTAACTGTGTGTGGTGTCAGCTGGGTACTAGACTTATCAAGGGGGAGCACTTCATAAGTTATATAAATGCCTAATCACTATTTTGTACACCTGAAACCAATGTTCACTATAATTGGAAAAAATTAAACTTTAAAAGAAAAAAGTTTTCTGATATCTGGGTATACTGTATTGTCCACAGAGAATAAAAGGTAAAAATGAACCATAAAGAAGAAAAAGACTTTAAATTCCACCTGGATTCCCCTTTAAATGCCAGTGCATATTAGAAAGCCAAATCGTACCTCTCAGGCTTCAGTGGTCTTTGACCCAAATTAGTGCTCTTTGTCTTCATATTATGAAGTGAGGAGAGACACCATCAATTCAAACTCTAGGACTAACTTTTCTTCCATTTCAAATTTGTTTTCCCATCTGTATTTTAAATTCTATGAAAGCATTCTGTATCTGGTCTTATTTTAAATCATCCACTATATGAAATATAGAATTAGGCATAAATCACAGAGAAGTCACATAAATTCTTAAAAATGTGAATACTCTTTTTAAGTTATTCAGAGGGATGTAAGAGTAAAAAAAAATGCTGTTAAAACTAAGCATTCAGAAACTACACTGGCTGATTGAGGTAGATTGTAAATGGGTTAACAACTTGCCACATTGTTATTGCACTCTCAACTTATGAAATCTGTGCCTTATTTCATCCAACTCTATTCTTACAATATGCTGGCCAAGTAGATACAAGATATGACTATCTCAATTATGTAAATGATGAAGCTAAGACACAAAAAAATCAAGTTACTTATCCAAAGTCACACAGCTAGTAAAAGGTTGTCTGACTGGGTTTCAAATCCAAGTCTCTGAATCCACATCCAAGTTTCTCGCCAAATACTGCCCAGCTTTCTTAATGGCTAAGCCAGTATTAGTTTGTGAACTTATTTAGATCCTCTAATGGTTTGATCACACCCACATTGGCTAGACAACCTCTCATTTTCAACACTGTGTTAAATGGATTTCCTTTTGCTGGTAGTATGTTCATTTTCATACAAAATTTATGACCCTCAAAAGTATTTTAACTTGCTTTCTGCAAGCAATTTCAAGGTAACCACATAACTTTCATAGATAGTAGTAGAAAATGAGGGAAACTTATGATTTCAGATAATCTTTCATGTATAATAAGTGAAGTAATTAATGCATCTCCCCACCAACTCTGGGAGATGGGTACTCTCATCCCCATCTCAGAGATAAGATCTTTTTTATTTTTACAATACCTTTTCATTGTATTTTTTTCTATTACCATAACAGGTGAGATCTTAAAAATCCAGAGCCCTTCTGTGATTGCCCAGGATAATCCTTTTTGTAAACCTATGTGTGGGATTCAACATAAACTTGCTTAATTCCTAAACTCATGTTGTTTTCAGACTACCAATCAATGGTTAGGATTTATTTTCTGGTTGACAGATATGGCAATTTTGGCTATCATGTTCATTTTTTAAAATAAATATACAAATTCTGTGAATTTAAAGAATATTTTTGGAATTTAGTTCTAGCTTCTATTTAAAATGAAACTAGTTGGGTTGTATTAGTTTGCCTGTGTACAGGAGTGTTGCAATATTTTGATATGATAATAGTATACTGACTTGGCTACATCAATTATCTGAAATATTTTAAGAATAAATAAATTAGTAAAAATGGTACCAGATGAATGATATAAAAGCATATTACTTATAACATAAAAAGTCAATTTCTTATCCAGAATTCATTGACACTTTACATACACTTTTAATAAATATAGCGATTATTGACTTCCCAACTCACTAAAGGTTAGAAACCTCACATTAGACACTTCCGCCCAAGATGGAGGCATAGGTAGATATGCTTTGCCCCTTTGTACAACCAAAAGAAGGATAACAATAAATTAAAAAACAAAAAATAACCAGAACTTCCAGAAAATTGAACTGTATGGAAGTCTGACAACCAAGGAGTTAAAGAAACACTCATCCAGACTGGTAGGAGGGGTAGAGATAGGAAGCCAGGGCAGAGAGGACCTGAAACAAGGCAGCATCTGGTGGACTAGGCAGTCCCACATTCATGTTCAGATAAGCTAGGAGGAACAACTGGGTAGACAGACAGACAGTGAAACCCAGAGCTCCAGAATGGTGAATTAAAGCCTCAAAACCTCTGGCTGTAAAAACCTGTGGGTGTTGTGGTATTGGGAGAAACTACCAGTCTCACAGAAGAGTCTGTTGGAGGGACACATGGAGTCCTAGAATGGACACAAACCCACCCACACAAGAATCAGTACCAGAAGGGCCCAATTAGTTTGTAGGTAGTGGGGGAAGTAACTGAAAGTAGGGCAGGAGCCAAGCAAGTGGCATTGTTCTCTCTCTGACCCTTCCCCTGCATACAATGCAACAGCGCAGTGAAGTGGGTTTCCCCACCCTGGTGAACACCTAAGGCTCTTCCCCTTACAGTGTAACAGGTTCACCAAGACAAAGAAATATGGCTCAAATGAAATAACAGATCAAAACTCCAGAAAAAGAACTAAGTGACAAGGAGATAGCCAACCTATCAGATGCAGAGTTTAAAACACTGGTAATCAGGATGCTTACAGAAATGATTGAGTACAGACACAAAATAGAGGAAGAAGTGAAGGTTATACAAAGTGAAATAAAGAAAAATATACAGGGAACCAACAGTGAAGGGAAGGAAACCAGGACTCAAATCAATGATTTGGAGCAGAAGAAAGAAATAAACATTCAACTGGAACAGAATGAAGGAACTTCTAGGACAAGTTTAAACATTCCAACATCTGAATCATGAGGTGCCGGAGGAGAAGAGGAGAGCAAGAAATTGAAAACTTATTCGAAAAAAATAATGAAGGAGAACTTCCCCAGTCTGATGAAGGAAATAGACAGGCAAGTCCAGCAAGCTCAGAGAGTCCTGAAGAAGTTGGACCCAAGGAGGAAAACACCAAGACACATGATATTTAAATTATCCAACATTAAAAATAAGGAGAGAATCTTAAAAGTAGCAAGAGATAAGGAGACAGTTACCTACAAAAGAGTTCCCATAAGACCATCAGCTGATTTCTCATAAGAAAACTTGCAGGCAAGAAGGGACTGGAAAGAAATATTCAAAGTCATGAAAGGCAAGGACCTACATCCAAAATTCCTCTATCCAGTGAAGCTATCATTAAGAATGGAATGGCAGATGAAGTGCTTCCCAGATAAGGTGAAGTTCAAGGAGTTCATCATCACCAAGTCCTTATTATATGAAATGTTAAAGGAACTTATCTAAGAAAAAGAAGAAAAAGAAGCTAGGAACAGTAAAATGAAACAAACTCACAACTATCAACAACTGAACCTAAAAAATAAAAAAAAACAAAAAACTAACAACAAACTAAGCAAACAACCAGAACAGGAACTGAATCGCAGAAATGGAGATCACAAGGAGAGTTATCAGCAGGGAAGGAGAAGGGGAGAATGGGGGGGGAAAGGTGCAGGAAATAAGAAGCATGATTGGTAGGTACAAAGTAGACAGGGGAGGTTAAGAGCAGTATAGGAAATGGGAGAAGCCAAAGAATGTATATGTATGACCCATGGGCATGAACTAAGGTGGGGGGGATGCTGGTAGGAGGGGGAATGCAGGGAGGAAGGGTATAAAGGGGAGAAAAAATGGGACTACTCTAATAACATAATCAATAAAATATACTTAAAAATAAAATTAAAAAATAAAAACCTAAAAAAGAAAAAAGAAACCTCACATTAGAAAAGGAAAGAGGTATTAAAGACGTACTGAGAATCACATAGAGATAAAAATGAGGGCTGAGAAGATGAAAAAATACCAAGGTAGATACAAGTATTTTACAATGGTAGCATGTTGATTTTATATTGTGGAGAAACCTATATTCATTTATTTCTTTATTTAAAAGTTTTATTTATTCCATAAACTCTATATCTAAATGCATCACTGTAATTGTAACCGAGGTTCATAATAACTATGAGCCATTTAAAGAAAGAAGTCAAAATGAATTACAGAATATCAGAGCTAGAAGATATCTTAGAAATGCATCATGGAGTTAAGTTCTCACTTTTTTTAGATGAAACCACTTGTCTCAGAGAAGTTCAGTAACTGCTCCCCGCTGCACAGCTTCACCTAACAAGGCTATGAGAGCTAAGAAAACAGCTCAGCCAGGGCGCTCAGCACACCGTCTCCTTCCCAGCTGCCTCCCGCTTGGAGGCTGCAAATGCGCAAGGGCATTCCACAATGATCAGGCTTCATAAAGATTCCATTAAAAATAAAAAGTTATTTCTTCTGTATAGTGGAGTTTTAGAAGCAGAACTTTCCTCTTATCTTCAAAAATCACTTGTGTGAATACCTCAGACCCTTAGGAAATGAGGAAAGAATGCTGTTGCTGTCTGCTAAATTTTGAACTACCAAGGACATACGGGTCACCCATTTCCTGCTCCTTTTGACTTATGTCCATGGGCCTATGTTTTGGAAGAAAATGAGATGGAGAATTTGTAACTGCGCAATATACACTTTGGTCCTGTGAATGGATAGTGGGGACTTAATATTCTCCCAGCAGTCGGGGGGTGTCAATTAGAAAGCAGATGAGAAAGATGAGAAAGCAGACGTGATTTTAAAAAGTGGGGAATCAACCTGAATGCCAGAGATTCAACACTGAACCTGAAAAGGAAAGTAGGCAGAGTGGGAGCGAAGCAGGATGGGGATCACATTAATATTAAATAGGAAGGAAACACGGGAGAGGAGAGTGAAAAGGAAGCAAACACCAAGAAGAACAAAATAAATTAGGAAAGCTGGGTTACTTTCTGAATATTAGTAACTATTATAAAGCCATGAGTAATTTATTTTAAATGAAGAAAAGAAGGGAGCGAAGGAGACAGGGAGGGCGGAAGGTAGAAAAGAAGGGGAAAAGTAGTCACTGTCTTCCCTTTGACCTTCCTGTGAGCACCCTCCCCACGGAACCCCTGCTGTGCTGTTTCTCTCCCAGCCCCAACCTCCCGGCCCTGCTGCAACATCTAGATTCCAGGGGTTAGTGAAAGGACCCCTGGCAAGAAGTGTCATCAGGAGTAGGAGCACCTGCCCAAGTGCTCTGGCACTGATCAGCAATCTTGCTGTTTTGTTTTGTTTTTTCCCACAGCATTTATTTTAGTAGAGAGTCACTCACATAGCTCTAGCAGCAGCCAGGAATGTGGACAGGAGAGAGAAAGAAAGAGAGGAGAGGCCGATTGAGAGGCGGTGGGGGAGGGGAAGGGGGAGAAAGAGCATGCAAGAGAAGGAATTAAGGTCCTACACCACTTAAGGGCATGGGTATAATGTTCAAATATGTGAGGTGGACTTAAAAATCAATCAGCTATTCAAAAATAGACTAATTGTTCAAACAGAAGATCAATCTGTTTTCTTTTGCAGTTTTAATTTTTCACTCTTTGTCCACATGTTTATTTCATCTTAAATTATCTCCTATGTTAAAAGCAAAAAAGGACTAATAATTTTGCTTCCTTCCTTTCAATGCCCTGGTGCCTAGGAAAATGCTCTAAACATTCACTCAGTTTCTCCTAGTGGTCTACATCCATGTTCTAATTCTTACTTCTCAAGCCTTAACAACGGTTTTTGCTTCAGATTGTATAGTCTCTTCTTAGACCTTACTCCATGAGCCCCTTCAACGGAATGATAATATAGGCATGCCCTCTTTCTTGAAGCTCTTTCTTAATATCTACTAACTGACCTTTCTTCTGGTTCATCTCTTGTTTCTTTGATTGCTGTTTCTCAGTCACTTCTAGGACTCCTATTTCTCACCACCTATTAGTGTCAAAGTTATCTAGAGTCTGGCCCTTTGCTTTCTTATTCCCTTACTTCATTCTTTCAATATTGAACAAATTCTTTGGGGTAACTTCATCCACATGCTTATATATTACGATGACTCAAAAATTTCAAGTTCCGCATCCAGTTAGGACAAGGTTCAGAGGGAAAAAGGTACCATATTTTCCTGTGATTCTTTCTAATGAGTGGAAAAATGTTTCTCTAAAAGCCAATTAGCAGATTTCCTGAGGCACACAATTGGCCAAAATTGGGTCATATGTCAACAAATATTTGTTGGACCAATGACAGAAAAGGATATAATTTCTGTGGTGGCTAATACGAACCATCTTGAGAAGGGATGATATTTGTCAGGGTCCTAGCAAGAGAGCTTAATAAAGAACGTTTTGTTCAGTGTGGCTAAAATGTAGGGAAACCATAGGGACACTCTAGTTCCCTGAGTCTAGTTATAGGCTGCCAGTGAAGGGGCAGGGAGGTTTACTGCTGTGAAGAGGAAAAAGGGAGAAAACTGTGTGAGGAGAACATCTCGGTGGATATGTGGCCTTTGGCACCAATGTTTTCGATGTAGTTTGTTGATCTTTTGTATGTCAATTTTTTTAAAGATTTTACTTACTTATTTTTAGAGAGAGGGGAAGGGAGGGAGAGAGAGGGAGAGAAACATCAATATGTGGTTACCTCTCACACGCCCCCTACTGGGGACCTAGCCTGCAACCCAGGCAGTGCCCTGACTGAGAATTTAACAGGTGATCCTTTGGTTCCCAGTCCAGCACTCAATCCACTGAATCACACCAGCCAGGGCTGCATGTTGATTTTTAATGTGATCTTGCATCCACCATATAAATGGACTCTAGTTTTGATAGTTTGTCTATGAATCTCATCGGTGTGCATGCATTTGAGTGGTCATATACCTCATTACCTCATCTGTAAGTAATCGTACACTGCCTCAGAGATGGCGGGGGGAGGGGGAGGGGACCTCATCCTTCCAATCTATACACATCTTATTGCTTTTCTAAAATTACTGAGTTGACCAGAATCTCTGTGCTATATTGAAAAGGAGCATAATAGCATACACCCATGACTTACTTTAAATAGAATGCATCTAAGTTTTCTCATTCTGTTTGCTATTTCTGCAGGTTTTTATTAGATAATCTCATCATCTCCTTTGTATTCCCAGTGGC
>PVJI01020442.1:0-29341 GCA_004026765.1 Micronycteris hirsuta | reverse complement strand
CTTGACCTTATCTGAGAAGCACTTTCTCTGCCCTTCCATTCTAAATGAAAACTTTGCTGGATAGAGTATTCTTGGATGTAGGTCCTTGCCTTTCATGACTTGGAACACCTCTGTCCAGCCCCTTCTTGCCTGCAAGGTCTCCTTTGAGAAATCAGCTGACAGTCTTATGGGAATTCCTTTGTAGGTAACTGTCTCCTTTTCTCTTGCTGCTCCTAGGATCCTTTCCTTATTTTTAATCTTGGGTAACGTAATTATGATGTGTCTTGGTATGTTCCTCTTTGGGTCCAACTTCTTTGGGACTCTCTGAGCTTCCTGGACTTCCTGAAAGTCTATTTCCTTCTCCAGCTTCGGGAAATTCCCCATCATTATGTGTTCAAATAATTTTTCAGTTCCTTGGATTTCTTCTTCTCCTTCTGGCAGCCCTATGATCCATATGTTGGGACGTTTACAGATATCCTGGAGGTTTCTGAGCCCCTCCTCCATTTTTTGAATTCTTGTTGCTTCATTCTTTTCTGGTTGGATGTTTTTTTCTTTCTGCTGGTCCACTCCGTTGATTTGAGTCCCAGTTTCCTTATCTCTATTGGTTCCCTGCAGATCTCTCCTCATTTGTTCAAGCAATTTCGATAATTTTTTGTCAAATTCTATTAGCATCCTTATTACAAGGGTTTTGAACCGTGCATCTGATAGGTTGGCTATCTCTTGGTTGGTTAGCTCTGAGGCTTTGATCTGTTCCTTTCTTTGGGCCATTTTTTTTTCCCTCGGTGAGCCTGTTACTGTAAGGAGGGCAGAGTCTTGGGGATCCCCTGTGCAGGGAAGCTCCCAGTAGTTGTGCTGTGACGTAGCCTGTAGGGGCGGGACCCAAGCGCACAATGGCACCTTCTCCACTCTCCGCACCCACACCGCCTCCTGCAAGCAATTCGAGCCCCTCTTCGCTGGCTCCGGGGGTCGCTCCGGGGTCGGTGGACGGGCTGCACAGCTCCAATCCCCCATGGGTCTGCGGGTCTCCCCAGCGAACTTTCCTGTGAGGCCGGGAGTTCCTCCGGCCACGGACTCCACCTCCACAGGTGCTCTCAATCTGCACCAATGGGTTGCGCCCTGCTTTCTCTGCCCGACTGTCTGCCCACGAATGCGGACCTGCCTGGTCCACCAGTCTCAGCCCCGCTGGGTCCGGATGAGCCGGGTGCTGGCCACGCTTAGGTCAGGCACTCCCGTCTGGGTGTGCTGCAGCCCCGCAGGGACCGCCCCTCCAACCGCGGACCTCCCATCTGCTCACCAGCTCACCGCAGGGTCACCGAGCGCTCTCCCTCCGCCCTGCTCCTCCCGGCTCACCAGACTGGATGAATGTATCTTCTTTAATTCCTTGGTTATCAGACTTCCTCTCAATACGATTTTCTGTCAGATCTGGCTGTTTTTGGATGTGTAAATTTCTGATTTTTTTCCTTGTTTGGTTGTGCGAGGCGGCACAGCGCATTCACCTATGCTGCCATCTTAGGAAGTCCAGAGATTCAGTTTTAATATCTCTGTTGGTCTTGCCATCTGAGAGCTAACTTCATCTTCTAAGGAGCCCTGAAGTCCTTGGTTCACGGCTCTCTTCCTGCTTCATAACCAACAACGGTGGGCCGAGTCCTCACATCACCCTTCTATTCACTTCAGCAAGAAAGGACTCATGTGATTAGATTCTGCCCCACTATAATATAATCCAGGGTAATCTCCCCACCTCGAGGGCCTTAGTCCTAATCTCATCTGCACAGTACCCTTGCGTGAGGTCACATAGTCACGGTTCTGGGAGTTAGGGCAGGGACCCCTGTGAGAGTCACTGCTCTGCCTGCGACACCAGCCCATGATAACATCTCTGCTTTTCTGCTCACATAATCAAATTTAGAACTCCATAATAGTAAGGCAGGAAGGAGAAGGCCAAAAAAAAAAAGGCTGAGATGAAATGCCACTGATATGCCATGTACTTGGATAATGGATACCTGAGATCTAGCACCAGACACATTCAGATCAGAGTGGGCACCCTGCACGTCTAAGATACTACTTTTCTGGTAACTGCATTTAGGAAATATAATTGGCCACTTCCCCCAACAGCAGGTGGCAGACCACGGTAAGATTGACATTTCTGCCCCATGGTTTGCATAGAAATAATAGAGACCAGTTGGTTTCTTCTTGCTTCTGTAAAAAACTGTCACAAACTAAGAAGCTGTAGATTTATGATCTTAAAGTTATGGAGGACAGAAGTCTAAATATGGATCTCCCCGAAGAACTAAAATCAAGGTGTTGGCAAGGATATCTTCTTTCTGGAGGCTCAAGTAGGGGGAGTCTGGGTCCCCACCTTTCTCTCCTTCTATAAGCCCTCCATCCCTCGGCCCATGGCTGCTTCTTCCATCTTCAAAGCCAGTAGGGAGTGTCTTCAAATGCCCTCTGTCTCCCTCATTGTCTTTCTCCCCCTGGTTTCATTCCATTCCCTCCTTCTTCTAAGGATCCTGTGATTACATTGGGTGCACGTGGTTAACCGCCGAATCTCAAGATCCTTAACTGAATCCTATCTGCCGAGTCCCTTTGCATGGAATGTAATATATACTTACAGACACTAGAGATTAGGATGTAGACATCTTTGGTCGGGGAGAGGGAGACATTAATCCTGTCTGCCACCCTACCCCATGATTTCATTTCCAAGTGTCCCTGGTCTAAAACCCGTGGCTTAAAATTGTCGATCACAGTTTGGGTGCATCACTAAAAGAGTTTTTTTCCTTCTTCGTGTGATTGGTTTCTAGGCTATACTACTGCAGCATAACCTGCAATGGCTGCATTCATCTCTCAATGATCCTGCAACAAAATTCAAGCCTCACACACTTGGATCTGGGGCTGAATCACATTGGAGTCACTGGACTGAAGTTTCTGTGTGAGGCATTGAAGAACCCACTGTGTAACCTAAGATGTCTGTGGTAAATTGTTTTCTTTTTTTTTTTTTTTTTGGTAACTTTAATCTGTATCTGAAATATCAGTGTGGCGATATTTCCAGCTCTAATACAAAAAGTTGGAATAAATTCAGTTCAGTATTTTTAAAATCCTCTAGAAAATCCCTAGCAGTGTAGCTCACTTGCCTTGAGCATTGTCCCCAAAGGCCAAGGTTGTGGTTCAATCCCCAGTCAGGGCACATACAAGAATCAGCCAGCGAATGCATCAGTAAGTGGAACAACAAATCGATGTTTCTCTAACTTTCTATCCCTATCTCTCTATCTCTCCCTTCCTCTCTAAAAAAAAAAAAAATCAACAAATAAAAAAATCTATGAAATCCTCTAGAATAGCATTTTTCACACACACAAAAAAAATTCTAAAGCCCAAAATTAATAGAAAACCACAGAAGACCCCAAATAGCTAAAGTACAACAAAGCTGATGACATTATACTTTCTGATTTCAAACTACAAGGTCAAAACAATACGGTCCTAGCATAAAACCAGATCCACAGATCCGTGGCACAGAGCAGAGAGCCCAGAAATAACCCGCCAGGTAGATGGTCCTCTACTCCTTGACAAAGGCGCCAGGAACACTCAATGGGGCAAGGACAGTCTCTTTAATAAATAAGGTGGGAAAACTGGATGGCCACATGCAGAAGATGAAATTGGACCCTTACATCATACACAAACATGAACTCAAAGTGGATTAAGTGGACTTAAACCATAAGACCGGAAACCACAAAACTCCTAGAAGAAAAGATAGGGCAAAAGGTCCTTGATGTTGGCCTTGACGATGTTTCTGGGAGAGGGATGATGTACGTGGTGATGGAGGTCCCTCCTAACCACACACGCTACTGGGGCGGGAAGGATGGCTGCCCTTCATCCGGTCAGCAGCCACTTTCTGACAGTGTGATCTCAGTTAGACCCTCTAGGAAACAGAGTTAGTTGCATCTGTCAGAAAAGATGATTACAATGATAACAATTATGTATGCATGTCATTTTACTGTGTGCCCAGAAGTATACTGAATGCTGTTATGTTTAGCCTCTTCTAAGTCCTAGGGTAAACTTAATACATGATCCAGTCCCTGATCTCAAAAGATTGTTTTATTCACTCTAAATGTGTCCTCTTTTGTTCCTTTTTCCTTTTAAATATCAAGTCTAGCCCTGGCTGGTGTGGCTCAGTGGTTGAGTGCTGGCCTGAGAATCAAAGGGTCGCTGGTTCGATTCCCAGTCAGGGCATATGCCCAGGTTGCAGGCCGGGTCCCCAGTGGGGAGTGCATGAGAGACAACCACACAATGATGTTTCTCTCCCTCTCTTTCTCCTTTCCTTTCCCTTTCTAAAAACTAAATAAATAAAATCTTTTTAAAAATATATCAAGTCTGCCCTGGCTGGTGTAGCTCAGTGGATTGGGCACGGGCTGGGAACCAGAGGGTCCCGGTTCGATTCCCGGTTGGGGCGCATGCCTGGGTTGCGGGCCGGGTCCCCGGTGGGGGCCGTGTGAGAGGCAACTACACATTGATGTTTCTCTCCCTCCCTTCCCCTCTCTCTAAAATAAATAAATAAAATCTTTAAAAAAAATTTAAAAAAAAATATATCAAGTCTAATCCTTGTTGAAATCATGCTACTTCCTTCCCGATATCTAGGACCTGTTCTCTACTCCCACACACAGACTAGAACACATGGGCTGTTGCGGAGCCTTCAAATTCATCCGTGTCCTGACTTCTTTGTTCCCCTAGAGTTTTTCAACCAAGCACAAGACTAACTTCTAAGGAGCAGCTCTTCATCCTTCTGATCAACACCCTCAGTGGTTCCTCATCTCCTTTCAAGTAAAATCCTATGTTTACAATGACCTAAGGGCCTTATTCCAGCTGGGCCCTCTGCTTGATGACCTCACACTGCAGCTGGCCGCCTCGATGTCGTTTTACATGCTACTGACATGCAACCTCGTGGCCTTTGCACCAGTTATGATGCTGCCTAGAAGGCTCCTACTCCAGTTCCCTCAGGGCTCATTCCCTTCACCCCTCAAGTCCTCTTCAGCCAGCTTCTCCCTGTACCCTTGCCCTTCATAACGCTCCTTTGCATTGGACTTGTACATGGCATGCTAGATGTGTCTCTCTGTTTCCTATCACCAAACTCCGAGGGAAGAGACACATACTGTTCACTGTTGGGTGCCCAACCCCCAGGAGTGTGCCTGGAATAGAGGATGCACCATAAGCATTGGTTGAATGAATGAATCAGTGAATTTTTGTGTTTTACCCACAGGTTGTGGGGATGTGAGATCACCCCTTTCAGCTGTGCCGACCTCTCGTCTGCCCTTAGCAGCAACCAGAACCTCGTCACTCTGGATCTGGGCCAGAACCTCATGGGGTACAATGGAGTGAAGATGCTGTATGACGTCCTGAAACTTCAAAGTTGCCCTCTCCAAAACCTCAGGTATGATTTTCCTATGCCCCGCAGAGTTTTCTCCATGATGGTAGGTTTGGGGGGCAGCACCAACAGCAGGATTCCCGGTAGGCATGTCTATTGCTGACATTCAGTTTTTATCCATTGATGCTTGGTCACCAGATAACTCCTCTGTGGCTTCCTGCTGTTGCTTTGGCGGGTGAGGTGAGTCAAAAGATAAGACCCAAACTCAACCTGAAACCAAGAAGCTAGATTTAGGGCTTCTCTAAGTGAGATACAGGTACGGTGGCCCACCATTGTCTTCTCACAGGTGCTTTGGGAAAGGGTTTGTTGGGGTCTGCATCAGTTACGAAGGCCTAGAAGGTCAATGTCAGCCCTAGAGGAGTGGTCTCTGGTGCAAGTCTGCGATCTGATCTGATGAGAGTGGCCTGGGATAGTAGAAGTGATCACCAACCAGGGTCCTCCGCTTGCTCCTCAAGGCAAGTTGTCATTGGGTTCTGTCATGCGCTTGCTACCGTGGCAACAAAGAACCATAAAACTCAGGAAGTGTGGGAAGTTCCTGTAATCCTCAGACAGAACCTAGGTCATGAATGTCTTGAAACAGAATTCTGTAGAAGAAACATCATATATTGACTTACCACGAATCTCAGGTCCCAAAGCACATTGCTAGTCCAAAGTTGGGAGGGGTGGAAAACACTAAAGCTTCTTATTTCATTTTCTAGCCCCTTTCTCAGGGGTTAGTAAATCTCACTTTAGATAGCATTGGTCATCTCAGTGAAGATGTAAAGCCCCAGAAAGACATTAGACCTATTTCCTTACCCTAGTCAGACATTCTTTCCTGCGTCTTTGAATCTCGAGATGAGTGATTCATGGTGGAGCCTTCTTCCTGAACCACAGATCCTAGAAAGGCACAGATGCCCTAGTCCTGCCCTTTCAGGGTTTGGCGTTTAGTTCTTCAATTCTCCCAGCCACCCCATATCTTTCTGGTGAGCCATTTACATTAAGTATAGTCGTTTTCTCTCGCTTGCAGCCAAAAGAAAAGATACTGACCTCACACCTCATTCTCAGAGCAATGGTTCTTCACACTCATTTCTGACTTCTTCAACGCCTCTGCCCACACTCATCTACTGCGGGAACTATTTTTGTTCTGCCAAAAATCATGACCAACCTCTGACAATCGTGAACAAACACAATTACATTTGACCTCGGAGGGTTGTGTTTAAAATACTTTGCCCTGGCTGGTGTAGCTCTGTGGATTGAGCACGGGCTAGGAGCCAAAGGGTCACCAGTTCGCTTCCCAGTCAGGGCACATGCCTGGGTTGTGGGCCAGGTCCCCGGTGAGGGCCATGGAAGAGGCAACCACACACTGATGTTTCTCTCCCTCTCTGTCTCCCTCCCTTCCCCTCTCCCTAAAAATAAAAATAAAATCTTTAAAAAATAATAAAATATAAATAAATAAATAAATAAAATAGTTTGAAGCTGGTGGGCCCTTACTTTAGCCAAAGTTATCTTGGTGTGGGACAAGAAAACTACTCAAGCTAGCTTAACACTGCATCGGTGCATTAGGCTTTTTGTTGTTGTTGTTGTTGTTGTTTTCCATCTTTGTTGAGGTAAAATTGACAGATAGGAATTGTATGTATTTGCAGTACGCAATGTGAGGTTTTGCTATATGGGTACATTTTGAAATGGTCGTGACAACCAAGCTAAGTAACACATCCATCATGTCACATGGTTACCTTTTGGTGTGTGTGGTAGGACACATAAGACCTTCTCTCTTGCCCATTTTTAAGCAGGTGACACAGTGTTATTAACTAGAGTCACCATACTGTGAATTAGAGCCTGAGAACCTATTCATCTTATAACTGAAAGTTTGTTGCATGGAGGTATTGGGAATTTCAAATAACAAAACAAAAATTGATTCATATGCTAGCAAAGCCAGGATTACAATGGTAACAAGAAACAAGACAATGAATGTCCTTGGTCTCTTACTTTTATACATATTTTTGTTTCATTATTCCCTGTCCACTTCTTGTTTCCACATACGTATGGCTGAATATAGTCACCAACAGGTGAATCTGTCACCAGAGGTTAAGTAAAGCGTGGTCATTACTATCACATAGCCGAACTGAGACAGAATGCTGGTCTGGCCAACCTGGGTCAAGTTTGTATGTCTCATCCTGGGTCCACCTAGCAGCAGAAACTGACAAAGTGAGTTATGGAGCAGGTAGATATGAGAGTTCACCAGTTCCATCTCTCACGCCAAGCATGATAGGATAATCACCCAAGAGCACCTGAGCATCCAAAGCTATGCAGTAGCTTTATGCCTGATATTATACTTCATCCCTATCAAACTGATACGGAACTCTCCTTGGCAGCATAGAATAATACATAGAGGTGTTCCTTGCTCTGAAAGTCCCTAAAGCATGAGACGTGCAGGTGCTTGGGGGTCTGGAACCAATCTCCTTGAAGCAACAAGAAACTTTTT
Source organism: Micronycteris hirsuta (assembly GCA_004026765.1). Taxonomy (NCBI): domain Eukaryota; kingdom Metazoa; phylum Chordata; class Mammalia; order Chiroptera; family Phyllostomidae; genus Micronycteris; species Micronycteris hirsuta. Next base: position 21,494 of record PVJI01020442.1, on the reverse strand, counting down.
ATTCCCCTCATTGTACCACCAGGTTGAAGATAGATAAATCCGATGCTCCAACTCAGAAGCTGCTGAACAAAATCAAAGAGAGCAACCCAAAACTGACAATTGAGAGAGATGACCTAGAGCCAAAAAATAACAGGCCTTCTTCTCATGACTTTATTTTCTGAATCCCCCTGGAATTATTTGTTCTCCAATCAAGTCACAGATCTTCAAGGCGATGGTGAACTTCCTGTGAGTCCTCCCAGCAATGTGAGTTGCTGGACCAGATGTAATGTTAGCCTTGGTTGTGTCTCCAACTTCTATAAGACACGCACAAGTCACTTAATCCCATTAGGATGAAATGTTTGTATCACAAGTATATCAAGAGAAATAAAGGTGAAAGCATTTGTGAATAAGGTTGTATTTATTTATTTTTATTGATTTTAGAAAGAAAAAGGGAGAGAGAGAAAAACATTGACTTGTTCTGCTTATTGATACCTTCATTGGATGATTCTTGGTGCCCTCACCGGAGATTGAACTCCCCGACCTTGATGTATGATGGGGATGATGCTCTAACCAAATGAGCTACCTGGCCGAAGCCAAGAGGGTTGTATTTATTCATGGATTCCGACCAAACACAGAGGTCAATCTGGAACCCATCTAAGGGAAGGTTGAAGAAACGGAAGTATGATGTCCAGTGAAGGAGCCATAAGATCCACACTGTACAAGACATCAGTGAGGAGACTTTGGCATCCACTAGACTCCTTTCATCCCAAATAAAGGGATTCCTTGAACAGAAAGCCAAATAAACAGACACTGACTCAACAGCTCCTTGATGGAGCGCCATTAAGAGGCACCCCCCACCCTCCTGTTCCACAGCAGTAGCCTCTATCATCTTCCTCTCAAACTCCACACACTCCACACACACTCTAGGGCCCCTCCCCGCTCTCATGACCTATCTCTTAGATACCACAAAGTATTGGGATTCTAATGGTGACAACCATGGTTACGGCCATCTGGTCGACCCCCATCCTGATGACTGTGTCATTTCTGGGCCTGCGGGAGGGGTGGCAGTGGCCTGTGGACAGCTTGGACCTGGTGCTGCAGGAATTTCTTTTGGCTGTACCAGTCTTCTGCCAGGATCCCCACCAGGAGGAGGAGAATCACAGCCCCAAGGCATATCCGGACCAGGTTACTCTTGGTGTAGTACTGGTGGGAGATATCTGAGGAACGAAGAGACAGGAGCAGGTGATAAGGACCCACCTCCAGGATCTGTTCCAAGCCACATCTCGGGTTTCTCATAGCTGAATCCCTCATCTGAGATCCTGTTACTCTCTGCTGGCTAGGATGGCAATCTAGGATGCCAGTCTTCTTCCTGAAGGGTTCCTCCCCTCTTCACCAGGATCAGGGCTAGAGAAGTCCAACTCCCTAGATATAACCTCTTCCATACGCCCTATCACAGGCCTCTGACACAACCTGTCTCACACACAGACACTACTTGGTTATTCGTCTAGTTGTGGAAGAGACTATTAGAAGGGATAGGGAGAGAGATGGAATTGATCATTCTCTAGAAGATTGTAACCTTCCCACCTGATCTTATTGCCCAGTTCTGGGCTCTGTGTAGTATTATTTCCCCTCCCCTTAATACTTGATACACCAGGTCCCAAAATCACAGAGCTATAGCTCTGCATAGGGAAAGCAGTCAGCTTTAGATTAAGACACAGGGATGGAGAAAAGGAAGGTCCAGAGAGGACCACTTACTCACCAGTTGGAGAGCTTGGCCCCCATGTAGAGATGATGGTATTATTCCTAGAAGGCTCTGGGATCAAAAAGAGTAAGTGTGAAGGGATGGAACCATCTCCTCTACCCTTGTCAATGTGAAAATTAAACTAGTAATAGCCCTGGCCAAGTAACTCAGTTGGTTAGAGCGTCATCCCAATTCACCAAGGTTGTGGGTTTGATTCCCTGGCCAGGGTACATACAAGAATCAACCAGTGGCCCTGGCTGGTGTGGCTTAGCGGGTTGAGCACTAGCCTGTGAACCAAAGGGTCGCCAGTTCCGTTCCCCCTCAAGGCCCATGCCTGGGTTGCAGGCCAGGTCCCCAGTGGGGGCCACGTGAGAGGCAACCACACATTGATGTTTCTCTTCCTCTCTTTCTCCCTCCCTTCCCCTGTCTCTAAAAATAAAATATTTTTTAAATAAAATAAAAGTAGGATGTATAGCCCTGGCCAAGTGGCTCAGTTAGTTGGAGCACTGTCCCATACACCAAAAGGTTGCAGGTTCGATCCCTGGTCAGGACACATACAGGAGGCAACCGATAGATATTTCTCTCGTACATCAATGTTTCTCCTTCTCTTTCTCTCCTTCTAAAAGCAGGAGATGGAGGAGCTCTGTGGTCCCACAGAATTTAGTGCAGTGGCTCTCACAATGACATCTCAGACCAGCAACATCAGCCTCACCTGGGAACTTGTTAGAATGAAACTTACTAGACCCCACCCCAGACCTTCAAAATCAGAAACCCCACAGGACCAGAAATCTAGTCTTTATAAACCTCCCAGGGAATTCTCAGGCCACAAATGTTTGAGAACACTAACCAAAGAAGTCAGAGACTTCTTTGTCAGGAACCTACATTTTTTTTTTTAAGATTTTTTATTTATTTATTTTTAGAGAAAGGAGAAGGGAGGGAGAAAGAGAGGGAGAGAAACAGAAATGTATGGTTGCCTCTTACATGGCCCTCACTGGGGACCTGCAACCCAGGCATGTGCCCCAACTGGGAATCAAACCGGGGCCTGCAACCCAGGCATGTGCCCCAACTGGGAATCAAACCGGGACCCTCTGGTTCCCAGCCTGCACTCAATCCACTGAGCTACACCAGCTGGGCTTTTTCTTTCTTTTTTTTTTTTTTTCAATTTTGTTGTTATTCAAGTAAAGTTGTCTGCCTTCCCCCCCTCCCCAGGAACCTACAATTCTATAAACCACTTAGATATTCTTGTATGCCTTAGACATAAACCAACACCCTGAGGCTGGATAGAAGTGGGGGCCTGGGTAGCATAATAATATCTATCTACTATGACACTCACCTTTTTTATGGGCAGAAATAAGGGATGTTTAGAATAAAGCAAGTGTGTGAAAGAGACATGTGAGTCAAATTAAGAAGTCTGAATGAAGAGGAGAAAGAAAAGGAGAGACCCAGGTGCCTGGGACCCCAGACACCAGGATGAACCTTTCGGGACTTACCTGTTACAGCAGAAGGTGCTGCTGTGGGTGCCCAGTGAGTTGTCACAGTGGTCCCTGAGAAATCAGAAAAAGAGGGAATTCTGTGCACTGTTAGCTGCAGGTCCTGAGCAAAAAGGTAAAACCTTTCTGCTCCCCAGTTCCCTCACCTGGAAAAGTCAACATAAACCTTACATCACGGGACCCTTGTGGCAGTTGAGTAGCCTTTGAAAGGCAGCCCTAGGCCATTCTAGGGCTAATCTGGAATGACAGCCCCCTGTCCCCACATGGTGAACCTCAGTTCTGCCCATTTTCTGAATCTCTGTGACCTACACCCTTAGCTCATTCCTGGGAGCCAAACCTGCTCTTATAGGTAGAGGAGGTGGCAGTAAGGTATATCTATCTGCCTATGATACTCACCTTTTTCAGAGGCAGAAATAAAGGATTTTTATAATAAAGCAAATGTGTGAAAGAGACCAATGAGTCAAATTGGGAAATCTGGACCAGGAGGAGAAAGAAGAGGCCTGGGACCCCAGACAGCAGGGTGAACCCTTCAGGACTTACCTGTTACAGATGAAAGGATGAGCTTGGGGAGAGAGGCAGGTCCCCATGTGGGAGGAGCAAAATACTGCCCTTCCTCGTCTTGCACCACCTTCCTGCCACGCCGGCCGCACCGCAGTACCCACCGGCCAACTGCCCTCCTGCCACAATTCCACCACCCTGCAGCCCACGCCACCCACCCGGCCCACTCTGCCCCAAGGTCCACAGCCAACACCGGTGGCTCAGAGAAGCCTCCCCTTCTAGATGCTTACAGAACTATGTACTTCTTTTGTATAGATTTTTAAAAATTTTTCAATTACCATTGGCATTCAATACTAATTCATTTCAGGTGTACAGTATAGTGGTTAGACTATGTACTTCTCAAACATGAGGGTTGTTTTCACAGTCACCATTATACACTGGTGTTGGGTGTGTCTTTGAACACTGTTCTATTAACTACTGAACATGTACACAGTGTGCGTGTGCGTGTGTGTGTGTGTGTGTGTGTGTGTGTGTGTGTAAGGGAAGACATACTGTGTAAGAAGTGGAATCATGGAGTCCAGGCAGAGATTAGAGAGGGGGCTTTGCAAAGGCTCTTGGACAGAAGAGCTCCATGGTTGACGTAAAGTACGTCCTTTGCACCTGTGGTCTCCCCTCGCAACCCCCGCCTTGGAACCTGTACCAGGCCCTGCAAAGGCAGAGGGAGAAAGGTCTGGTCTGCACCCCCTCACCTCTGACCACGAGCTCCAGGGGGTCACTGGGGGCCGACCACAGGTAGGGGGCGCTGCTGGAAAAGCTGTAGCACTGGTAGGTCCCGCTGTGAGCCGCTGTCACTGTGATGATGGAGTAATCCGCCTGGTACCACATCTCCTTTTCCTTGTTTTGTCCCTTGTCCCCCTTCTTGTACAGAGCATATCGGTCGAAACCGTATCTGCTCTTACACTGCAGAGTCACATCGCCTCCCGGGGATACGGCCGGGCTGGGCTGGGCCGAGAGCGTGGGCTTCTCATAGACTCCTGGGAGCGGAGAGAACTCTGGTGTTACAGACAATGGCTGGTGTCTCCGCCAGGGATGGGGAAGTTCCCCCGCCTCCCTGGGAGCTGGGGAACTTCCCAGGTGTATCCATTCTGCAGAGACCACTTCCCACCAGCTCACAAATTGGCTAAGGGGCCAAGGCTGAAGTTATTTCACAGTGCCCGGTCTGAACTCCTGGTTCTGCCACTTAGGGATTGTGTGAGACTGGACATAAATTCCCACTGTGTGTGTGTGCCTCAGGGTTCTGTGCTCTGAAATGGGAACGGCTGAGAGAAGTGGTAGATATTAAGCATTGAGCTGAGTACCTAATGCTTAGCCAGCACTCACAATATGATGGCAGTTAACAACATAGCTTGAGCTGATGTTGCATTGGAAGCTTGGATTACAGTATACAATGGTTATATTGTTATGATGTATTAATGTACCAGCTTCCAGCCCTGGCTGGTGTGGCTCAATGGATTGAGCACCAGCCTGTGAACCAAAAAGTCGCTGGTTCAATTCCCAATCAGGGCATATGCCTGGGTTGCGAGCCAGGTCCCCAGGGGTGTGCAAGAGGCAACCCGTTGATGTATCTCTCACACATAAATGTTTCTCTCTCTCTCTCTCTCTTTCTCTCTCTCCCTTCCCCTCTCTCTAAAAGTAATAAATAAAATCTTCAAAAATGCAAAAAACATTTTTCAAAAAAAATAAAGTACCAGCTTCCAGGTGGTGTTCCAAGCCCATGATTCACAAAGACCTATGAATTCATCATCTCTTTTTCCTCAACAAAACTAAGAGGCCCAATGGTAAATAAATTACCCAAGTGCATAAGATAGTAAGAGGCAGAGCTGAACTTTGCAATCACAGATGCAAGCTCTGGGCTCTCTGCTCCTAAAAATGAGCTCACATTTATATATATATATATATAATGTGATTTAATTATCATCGTGGAGCGTGGCAAGCCACACCTGGTGCATGGTAGTCCCCACAAAAGCCACGTGAGAATTATGGCTCATACATTTACACAACAATTTTTTTTTCCTTAGCAAGTCTCACATGTCCATCTCTGAGCTCAGAAAAAAAATTCCCATCAGGAGGAGAGAAGCGGCAATAACTAAGCTGAGTAAGCGAACATGTGTGGCCCAGCAGAGACTAAACAGTGCCATCTCAGCCAGGTGCAATTTTAAAGAAGGTGGTGAGGGAAATACTTACTGAAAACCCAGGACTGGGGTTTGTCCCCCAGGGCGCACACAACGCCTGGTGGACCACTGACCGCAGAGCGTGAATTAGGGTGAGAGGGTGAGGCACTGTCTTTGGGTGCAAATTTAAAGGGGTGGGGACAAAACTTAGTAATCAAGATAAATTTTACAAGCAACATTAATGCAAGCACCTTTTTTAAATCAATTTTAAAGTCAAAATTAATGCAAGCACATCCACAGTGGGGGAAAAAAAATGTCAAAATTGGGAACGTCACATTGAAGCTGAGGCAAGGACTCCAAACATTTTTACATAGTTTTAAGGGTTGATAGAATGCGGAAAAGAAATCCGGAAATAGTTTTAAGGTAAGTTATTGAAACTCACCACATTATTTCCAGTTTAAACATTTTATGTAGACCAAAAACTAAAGAGGATTTCTTATCATTTGAGTCTCTGGCTTTCATGGGAGCAAAGTCATCAATGATATTTTTGAAATTTTCTTTGGGGGGGGAAACAAAGCATTTCAAATGCATTAGAAAGAGCCTGTGCCAGGTGTCTCAGTTGGGTTGGAGCATCCTCCCCTGAACCAAAAGGCTGCAGGTTCAATCCCCAGTCAGGGCACGTGCAGGAGACAACTGTTGCTTCTCTTTCTCTCTCTCTCCTTCTCTCTTTCCCTCCCTTCCTCTCTCTAAAATCAATGAGCATATCCTCGGGTGAGGATTTCTTTTCATTGTGGTATTTTGTCCATAGTGGATGTGGCCTTATTGATTTTGATTTTTATAAGCAGAAATTGCATGAACATATTAATCCTGATAGCTGAGTTGGGGGGGGTACCTCCCTTAAATTTGGCACACAAGGCCAGTGCCTCCACATGCCCCCACCCTAATCCCAGCAGCTGGGGGACATGGACATCACTGTCACCCTCATCACCATTGTCACCCCATTGGAGCCCAGGACTGAGCACCGTATAGGCCTGAGGCCACATATCCGGCCCCGCCCACCCCCCCATCCCCACCACCACCTGTCCAGTTACCCGTGATAACCAGCTTCAGCTCATCACTGGGGGGAGACCAGCGGCTCCGGTTCTGGTAGGAGCACCGGTATGATCCCGCACAATCCACTGTCATGGTCTTGATGACGAGGACCGCCCGGTTCTCATACTTCCCAGATTTCAGATTCTCCAGGCGGTACAGGTTCACCCCTTGGGGCCCCTGGCAACGCAGGGTCACCGGTGTATTCTGGGGCACAAGGGCGCTGGGCTCCGCCTGGAGGGTGGGCTTAGGGAGTGGGCCTGGAGGGGAAGCAGAGGGCGATGGGTGTCAGCTGGGCCCTCGCCCCCTCCTGCCCTCTCACTGGCTGACCCCAGAGGAGGGATCCAGACTCACCCATCTGCGCTTGTATCACTCGCCCCAGACACAACCCTGAGGACAGAAAAAAAGAACAAACGCTAGGGCCTGGTGGGAACCCACACTTCCTGTGTGCTGGGCGCCGTGATAAGACATTTGCATGCTTTATACATCTTTGGTCATAATTGTTTTGAAAGATACACATGCACATAACTGCAGTGAAAGCAACTAATCATAAAAGGCCACTGTGATAGCTCTGGCCAGGTGGCTCAGTTGGTTGGAGCATCGTCCTGCGCACCAAAATGTCATGGGTTCGATTCCTGGTCAGGGCGCACACCTAAGATCCCAGTTGGATCGCCGGTCAGGGCACCTACAGGAGGCAACGGGTCTATGTTTTCTCTCTCATATTGATGTTTCTCTCCCCCACCCCGCTTCCTCTGTCTCTCAAAAAAATTTTTTTCAATAAAAAACATAGCCTCAGGTGAGAATTTAAAATAATAATAATAAAGGCCACCCTTGTATGATTCCAGGTATATGAAATGTCCAGAATAGGTACCTCTGTCCAGAGACAGAGAGTAGATCAGTGGTTGGCAGGGGCAGGGGGAGGGGAGGCTGAGGACCGAGTTTCCTTGTGGAAGGGTAAAAGTGTGCGGGAACTAGACAGAGGCAATGACTGTAAGACACTGTGAATGTCGTGAATGCCAAACTTTACATTAAGTATATTATTTTACCACGCCTTTTTTTGAAGTGCCTACAGGGATTTCTTACGTGCTCAGCTCCCTCCAGAAACCCATGCACACATTTTGACAGCTACATAATTACGTCTTCTTTGAGAAGGGGACTGTGAGCTGGGTAAGGTCTCTTTTTTTCTTTCCCAGCTTCATTGAGATAGAACCAGCATATAAGATTGGATCAGTTTCAGGCGTACAGCATGTCGATTTGATACACGTAACTGTCGCAAATGATTTTTAATGTTAGCCTTAGCCAACTCCTCCCATAACTCCTCACATAATTGCCATTTTTTGTGGTGAGAGCATTTAAGATCTACTCTCTTAGCAACTTTCAAGTAGATAATACAGTATATTGTCAACTGTAGTCACCATGCTCTATTATGTTAGCTCTCAGAACACATTCATGTCTTAACTGGAAGTTTCTACACTTCCCACCACTGCCCCCCCCCACCAGCCCCTGGTAACCACCCTCTACCCTCTGCTTCTGTGCTATTTTTATTTTTTAAAGATTTTATTTATTTTTAGAGAAGGGACGGGAGGGAGAAAGAGGGGGAGAGAAACATTAATGTGTGGTTGCCTCTTGCCTGCCCCCAACCAGGGACCTGGCCTGCAACCCAGGCATGTGCCCTGACTGGGAATCGAACCGCCAACCCTTTGGTTCACAGCCCGTGCTCAATCCACTGAGCTACACCAGCCAGGGATGTTTTGTTAGATTCCACATATAAATGAGATCATGCAGTACTTTCTTCCTCTGTCTGGCTTATCTCACTCAGCATAACGTCCTCCAGGTTCATCCATGTTGTTGCAAACAGCAGGATTATTTTCCATAAAGGAAACTGACAAATTCAATCTCCAGCTAGCCCTGATATCACCGAGTCCACATTTCATTTTATTTTTTTAAGTGGTGCAGTGGGAGAAAGTGTCAGCCAGGACTAGGAAACCTGTATTCATTTCCTGCGCCAGCCCTGAATAGATGAGAATAACTCAGACAAATGCTCCACCTTTCTGGGTTCCCCCCAATCAACAAGGGGCCCTCAGAAGTCACCTCTTCTGAGGGCCCGAAATTCATGACTCACGCAATTTTTTAAACATTCCTTGTCTCATAGCCTACTGCCTGTCCCCGGGCCTTTCCCGGATCAACCCTCAGGACTCACCAAGACAGAAGCAGGCAGACAGGGATGGAGACATGGTTCCGCAGCCCGTCCTGAATTCTGGGGCCCCAGAGGGAAGCCGCAAGGGGCTGGAGCGGAGACACAGGATGTGATGAGGACGCAGAACGCTCTCCTCCCTACCCTCCGCCAGCCTGGCTTTTCCTGAGACTTATCGAGCTGGAGCCAGTCCCCTCAGCGGGTGACTTGCACACAGCCTCCTGGGATCCTCACTTATCTCCGGGCACCAGTCTCTGGAGGGGCTATCCACCCCGCAGTGCTCTCCTGAAGTTTCTGACATTCACCAGGGACATGCAAATCAAAACCCCAGTGAGACAGCCTTTGGCACCTAGGAGGAGGGCGGCTGTCATCGGATAATGACAAATGTCAGTGAGGACGCGGAGAAGTGGGAACTCTCTGCGCACTGCTGGCAACCACCTCAGAAAACAGTTCGGCCGTTCCTCAAAAGGTTCAACACTGAATCTGCATATGATCCCACAATGCCACTTGTTTTTTTGTTTGTTTTTAATCTTTTTTTTCTTCACATTTTTTATTGTTGTTCAAGTACAGTTGTCTCCATTTTCCCCCTACCCTAGCCATCCCCACTTTCCCACTCTTGATCCTACCCCGCTTTGGTTTTGTCCATGTGTCCTTTTTGTTCTATTTTTTTAGCGGCGGAAGAAAGGGAGAAAGAGGGAGAGAAGCATCAATGTGTGGTTGCCTCTCACACACCCCTCAACTGGGGACCTGGCCGACAACCCAGGCATGTGCCCTGACTGGGGATCAAACCAGCGACCCTGTGGTTCGCAGGCCAATGCTCAATCCACTGAGCCACACCAGCCAGGACTGTCAGTTTGTTCTTCATTTCAATGTCTCTGGTTATATTTTGTTTGTTGGTTTGTTTTGTTGATTGGGAGAGCATTATGCTTAGTGAAATAAGACAGGTGGCGAAAGACAAATACCCTATGACCTCACTTGTAAGTGGAACCTAATCCGCAGTGCCACTTCTGAGTGTAGACTCAAAAGACTTGAAAACAGAACCTGAAAGGATGTTTGCTCACCCACATTTCCAGCAGCATTATTTACAAGAGCCAAAAAGTGGAAGCCACCCATGTGCCCCTCGATGGATGAATGAATGGATAAACAAATCGTGGTCCACTCATACAATGCAATAATATTCAGCCTTCAAAAAAGGAGTGAAATTCCACTATACACTACCACATATGTGAGGCTTAAGGACATTATGCTAAGTGAAATAAGCCTGTCACAAAAGCCCACATATCACGTAATTTCATTTCTGAGAAAGCTTTCTTCTCTATGTCCTTTTGTCAAAATTTATTAAAAGACTTCTTTTTTAAGATTTTATTTATTCTTAGAGAGAGGGGAAGGGAGGGAGACAGAGAGGGAGAGAAACATCTATGTGTGGTTGCCTCTCACATGGCCCACACTGGGGACCTGGCCTGCAACCCAGGCACGTGCCCTGACTGGGAATTGAACCAGCGACCCTTTGGTTCCCAGACCACACTCAATCCATTTAGCTACATCAGCCAGGGCTGAAAAGACTTCTTTTTAAACTTATGTGTATGACCCATGGACAAAAACTAAAGGTCAGGGAATGGGGGGTGGGGGGCAGAGGGGAATAAAAGGGGGGAAAATGGGACAACTGTAATAGCATAATCAATAAAATATATATTTTTTTTAAAAAGGACTTGTTTTTAGCCCTGGCTCGTGTGGCTCAGTGGATTGAGTGCTGGCGTGTGAACCAAAAGGTCACTGGTTCCATTCCCAGTCAGGGCACGTGCCTGGGTTGCAGGCCAGGTCCCCAGTGAGTGCCATGTGAGAGGCAACCACACACTGATGTTTCTTTCCCTCTCTTTCTCCTTCCCCTCTGTCCAAAAATAAATAAAATCTTTAAAAAAAAAAAAGGTTGCGAGTTCAGTCCCGATTTGGGGTGTGTGCAGGAGGCAACTAATCAATGCTTCTCGCAAGTCAATAAACATAACCCTGGGTAATGATTGTTTTGTTTTGGGGTTTTTTTTTAAAGATTTTATTTATTTATTTTTAGAGAGAGGGGAAGGGAGGGAGACAGAGAGGGAGAGAAACAGCAATGTGTGGTTGCCTCTCACATGGCCCTCACTGGGGACCTGGCCTGCAACCCAGGCATGTGCCCCGACTGGGAATCGAACAGGGACCCTTTGGTTCCCAGCCCGCGCTCAATCCACTGAGCTACACCAGCCGGGCTAGGATTGTTTTTAATAAAATTAAAAAGAAATATTTAAAAACATATTTGATTGGAAAGAAGAGGAAGAGGCAGATCTCAACATCATGCTGGCGACATGGCTTGAGGAAAGCACTCTGAAAAACAGGAGGGGGTGCATCTTTTTCCGTATTTTCAACAGAGAGAATTCAGCCTCTTTTTTGTTCATTGGCCACCGCCTTCACGGTCTCAGCTCCCGAGTGACCGAGCCAATTCTGCCGCCCGACCAGTAGCAACCTCGGCTCTCCCACAAACCCCACCCCCATGACCCTCAGGCTGGAGATATTGATGACTATTTTTCCAACTGTAGCGCTCATCTCCCCAAACTCACTCCTCCACCCACTTGTCACTCTGGCTCACGAATACGCCTCCTTCTGTCTGTCTCGATGAATTTGACTTCTCTGGACACCTAATAGAAGTGGAACCGGACACTATTTGTCTCTTTTGTGTCTGGCCTATTACTCAGCATGATGTCCTCAAGCTTCATCCACGTTGTAATACATGTCAGAACTTCCTTTTTTAAATTTTTTTAAAGATTTTCTTTCTTTTTAGAGAGGGGAAGGGAGGGAGAAAGAGAAACATCAATTTGTGGTCGCCTCTCAAGCACCCCCCACTGGCGGCATGGCCTGCAACCCAGGCATGTGCCCTGAGTGGCAATCGGACTGTGACCCCTCGATTAGCAGGCCTGTCCTCGATCCACTGAGCCACACCAGCCAGGGCTCCTTCCTTTTTAAGGCTGCATAATGTCCCACCGGGTGTTTTGATTACCCCTCCTTCTGATGACGGACACCTGGGTTGGGTCCACCTTTTGGCTGTTGTAAATAGTGCTGCTCTGAGCCCCGTGGGGGAAGGGTGGCGGGTCCTCAAAATGTTACCGTGTGACCTGCCAATTCCACTTTTAGGCGTCTATCAAGTGAATTTTGGGATTCTCATTTTTTTCTGGTTTATTTTGGTGGCAGTGTTTGATAACTGCTGCTTAGGCCTGTGTGTTTCGGTGGTTTGCGGTGATTCCTACATTTTTCCTTAACCGCGTTCCTAAGTAACGCTCCTGGTTGCTATTGTGAAGATTTTGGGGGCAACAGCGCCATCTACTGGCAGTATGGTGAAGTACCGGTTTTTATTAGGGGGAGAAGTTTCCTTTCCCCTTTTTTTCCCCCTTCTGCAAAATCCTAATATCCCCCTCTTTCTCCTCTTTCCCTTGACCATGCAGAGTTCAAAAGTGGCCCATCCTCTACTTTCTTATGGCTGGAGATTCACCTTTCTGAGACCACAGTTGGTGCTTGATCTGCCTGCATGATTTGCTATTTTCACACTTTCCCTTTCTGATGGTGGTTTTCACACATTTGCAGACTTGCTAATAGCACCGCTTTTCACAGTTTTTACCAGATTAGTGTGGGGGCATCCGTATGATACATCCGTGTAATGAAATTGTGTACAGGTTTGTTTGGTTTTTTTCTTAAGAATTCGGTGTCCTTAGCCAAGTAACTTAATTGGTTAGAGCATCATCCTGATACTCCAAGGTTGTGGCTTTGATTCCCAGTCAAGGCACATGCAAGAATCAACCAATGACTTCATAAATAAAGGTAACAACAGATCAATGTGTCTCTCTCGCTCTTTCTCTCCCCTCCCCCTTCTCTCTCTCTCTCTCTAAAATCAATAAACATATCCTTAGGTGAGAAAGCAGGAGGTTTTCGTCCACAGATTTGGCCCAGCTGTTCTCATCTTCCACCCCGAGACCCACGCCCTGGAACAAGCCCAAACCCATGCTCCAGGTTCAGCCAATTGATGCAATTAGCCAGGCAGGTCTCGAAGGGAACAAACATCACCTGGGGAGACAGGTGCTTAAGGAGGGCCCGTGAGATCAGGGAGAACTCGGGGCGGGGGGCCGTTCCAGGTTTCCAGGTGTGTCCACGCAGAAGACCCAGTCCCAGATCTCAGACAGCCCCAGAGCTTTTGCTGCTCTGCCACTGTTACAAGCCGCCAGGAGTGGCTTCCAGCAGAGCCGACCCGCGAGAGAAGACCCCTGTTTTCCTGCCATGTCTCCCCCAGGAATTGACTGCTCTGAGACAGTCGCTCTTTCTTGCCTCAGCCTCTCCTGTCACTTGTGCTGGCTCCGTAACAACACCCAATCCAGAGCATGCCCTCTCAGCCTCCTGCCTCCCCTCCACCTGAGCACCACCCCAATTAACCCCAGGTGGAAACACGTGCTTGTGGTCCCACTGCATGCCAGTGACTACGTCCAGCTCACCTGCTGTCCATTTGCAGCTCCTAAAGCTCACAGCCCGGGAAATGGAGCCGTTCTATGTGGTTCTCTACTGAAGGTGACCTTTCCCTCCCAGGACACACCTGGCAATGTCTGGAGACAATTTGGGGGTCACAACTGCAAGGCAGGGGAGAGGTGCTACTGGCATCTAGTGGAGAGACCAGGGATGCTGCTCACACCCCACAGTGCACAGGACGCCCCGTTCCACAGCAGAGATGTGTCCAGCCCCAAATGTTAGTAGCGCTGGTGTTGGAATATCCTGCTTGAGGTCCATGAGGTCTTGGCATGTGTGTGGGACATGTACAGGTTTTTTTAAAGATTTTATTTATTTTTAGAGAAGGGAAGGGAGGGAGAAAGAAAGAGAGGGAGAGAAACATCAGTGTGTGATTGCCTTTCCCATGCCCCCCTATTGGGGACCTGACCCAGGTATGTGCTGTGACTGGGAATCGAACTGGTGACCCTTTGGTTCGCAGGCTGGTGCTCAATCCACTGAGTCACACCAGCCAGGGCATGCATGGGTTTTAAGATGAGCATGTAATGCTGTCATGTGGAAGAAATAGAAGTGCTTCTCTCTCCACATCACAGAAGCAAGAAAGTAGCCCTCGTGGGCTCTGGCAGCTTCCTGGGGACCCCAAAGAGACTGTATGTATCCCCTGGCTGTTGTGACAAATTGCCATCCGCTTGGTGGCTTAAAGAAACACATTTATTCTCTCCAAGTTCCAGAGGCCAGAAGTCCAAGGTCAAGGTGTCAGGAGGCCTGGCCCCCTCAGAGGCTCCAGGGGAGGGTCTGTTTTTTGCCTTTTGTATCTTGGGAGGGTCAATCCCTGCTTTGGGGGTTCATCATGCCTATCTCTGTCCCCTGTCCCTACATGTCTCCCACTTCTTGTAAGGACACTTGTGGTTAGATTTAGGGCCCACCCAGCTCATGTAGGATGAACTCATCTCAAGATCATTACAAATAAACTTTTTTCCAAACGAGGTCCCATTCACTGATACCAGGACACGGACCTAACTTTGGAAGGGGGCCACCATGCCCAGTCTTGAGGTGAAGTTGGACCTAGTGATGGGTAAACAGGCAGATGGAATCATGACAAATGTCACCAAACCCAAAGCATATCCTAGAAGCTCCGGATCTCCTCTAAGAAAAAGGTCCCTTTTCCCTCGTGCTGGGAGGCAGGGGGGGGGGGGCGGCAACAGAAGCCCAACTGACACCTATCAAATGCAGCCCACCACCAGCAGCCCAGCATCTGGCACAACTCCCAGATCCCAAAGAGCATATGAAGGCTGCACCCCCACTCGGGTGCCTTTCCGTGAAGCATCAACCGACCTCATTCGCGTCTTTGGTCTGCTTGTGACTTCGCCACAATCTCCTGTCTGGGCGCCTGTGGTTTTGGAGGGTGTTTTTAGATGGGTTTTTATCATCCTTCATCGGCAAAGGTGATAGCTGTGCTCATCAGCCACCTCAAAGCCTTCGAGGATATACAAGGGGGTGTCGTCGGTTTGTGGGAGTCCACATCTGTGGTCCTTGGGCTTTCTCAGTTTGGAAAGGAAGTGGATGCTGGCCTCAAGGGTTTGTGGTTAGAATCAGCCCCAAACCAAACCGCAGCACACAGGGTTACATAACAGGAAGGACTTCCCCTTTCATCTAAAGCCAAAACCACCACCTCCCCTCAGAAAAGAAAAAAAAAGAAAGAAAATAGGCTCCAGAATCAGACGTTGAATTCCAGTCCTCTTCTTGCTAAGATACCCCTTGATTTTCCTAAAAGCAGGCGGCGGGCAGTCCGTGGTACCATGTCCTTTCAGTTGATTTGCTCCAACACCGGTGAAGCTGATTCTGCTTCGTTGAAGCAGAAAGGAATTGGTGGCAACTATGAAGTGAGGTTTTCAGTCGTGAGAGAAGCTAAGAAAGCAGGAATCAAAAGGTACAGTGGCAGGCGGAACGATGGCCCCCCAGAGATGTGCACATCCTGATCCCCACAACCTGTCACGTCCTGTGGCAAAGGAGGGTGAAGGGGGTACATGGAATTAATGAATTAACATTGCTGATCAATTATTTACAATAGCCAAGCTCTGGATGCAGCCCATGTGCCCAAGAGTAGATGAGTGGATAAAAAAAGCTGTGGTGAATTCGCACAATGGAATACTACTGATCCGTAAAAAAAAGGAAATCTTACCTTTTGCAACAGCATGAATGGACCTGGAGAGTATTATACTAAGTGAAATGAGCCAGAAAGAGAAAGACAAATACCATATGATCTCATTTATATGTGGAATCTAATGAACAAAACAGAAACAGACTCATAGATACAGTGAACAGACTGGCAGCTTGTCAGAGGGGAGTAGGGTGCAGGCTGGGTGAAAGAAAGGAAGAGATTAAGGAAAAAAACTCATAGATACAGACAAAGTTATGGTCATTACCCAAGAGAAGGGGGTGGGGGAGGTAGAAGAGGATAAAGGGGGGAATAAATGGTGATGGAAGACTTGACTTGGGGTGGTAAACACACAATACAATATATGGATGATGTATTGTAGAATTGTACACCTGAAACCTATATAATTTTATTAACCAATGTCACCCCAATAAATTCAATTTAAAAAAAGAAATTAAATATATAAATAAAGTTGCTGATCAGCCAACTCTAAAGGAGGGAGGTGATCATGGATTTTCTGGAACACAGGGAGATGGAGACCATCACAGGTGGTGTATGGACACTGCCTGCCAGTCACATCATCCCAAACATATCCTTCAGCTACTTCAATCTGATGCGGTAGAAGAAAACTGACTGCATTTATAAAGCATTATAGGTTGTCTGTGAGATTCCGCCTCCACCGCTCCCCTCCCCCATACTGCCAGCGCCAGGTGTGGGTCATTCCGTGCTATTCTGTGTATTGCAGGATGTGAAGGGGCTCCCCTGGCCTCCAGAAGTCCCTCAAATTTTTTTAATGCCCAAACATTTATCTTGATTACTGAGCTTTGGGTGCTACCTCCCCGCCCCCAAAATTCTATGCCCAAGCGGAGTGGCAGCCTCATTTCTAATAGAAAAGACACCCAGACTTCAACAACTGTCCCCAGGTGGGAGGGGACCCTTTTTTTTTTTTTTGAGAGAAAGGGAGAGAGAGAAACATTGATTCGTTCTTCCACTTATTGATGCATTCATTGATTGATTCTTGTATGTGCCCTGACAGGGGATGAAACCAGCAACCTTGGCATATGGGGCCAATGCTGTAATCAACTGGGCTGCCAGGCCAGGGTCAAGTTTCTAAACATGTAAACATCTATTTAGTTTTCAGGCTTGTTACTATTTAAATTGCTGTCTCTGCTTCACAAAGGGAAGAAATACATGACTTGTTTTTGTCCAGCTCACTGGCACTTCCCCACATGCACAGAGGAAGAAAATAAAACCTAGGACTCAGCTAGATTTTTTATTATTATTAAAGAGAAAGTTTGAGAGTACACGGGGCTGGAGAAGGTCGTGACCCCAGGCGTCTTGGGTACTCAGCAGCAGCAGCTAGTGCGTTGTTCACTTGTCAAGGGCATGGCTCCGGGATACAGGACCATGTGTGTATCGGCCTGTTCTCTGAATAACTATCCTCCCACCCCTGTACCTGGCCAGAGTCAGGCATCCTAAGACCCGCAGTAAACTTTCCATGGCAAGAAATGCTCAGCACACCATCCTATGAGGTAGTTGAGAGATTCTACACACTTTACAGTTGGAGAAACAGAGGCTCAGAAAGGGGCTTGGAGGTGTACAAGGTCCCACAGGGGACCATGAACTCGACTGTGTCTGCCCAACAACTTATCCTCAACCGTGGCCCACATCAGAGGGAGCTGGCTCCTCCCTTGGTAGTTCCCAGTTTATATTCCCAAAACCAGCATCTGATAACCCCGCTCACCTGTGACAGTCAGATATATTGCCCCAGCCAGCCCCTGGGTCAGGTACCCCACCTGTAGGCCAATCTACTGTGGCCAGAAAAGGAGGGCAATGCTGCCACCTAGAGGGTGATGTGAGCATGGCAGCCAGCATTTCTTGGTCAATGCTGCCACCTAGTGGCTATTGCTGGCATGACAGCCAAGTTCCTTAATTTTTTTACTTGGCCAATGCTGTCACCTAGAGGGTGCTGAGGGTATAGCAGCCAGGTTTCTCAACCTTGAAGCTAAGTGTCAATACCGCCACCTAGAGGGTGATGTGGACATGGCAGTCAGTCTTAGTCTTGCAACTCTATCCTGAGTCCACCATGCCTGCTCCCAGGTGATTTGGAAGGACTTGTCCCCACACAGAGAACTCCTAGGACATCTCCAAGCCCACCAGGCGGGCACTTTCAGCCCAAAGCCGCCAGGCTACTTCCTCATCTTCAGCCTCAGGGGCCGGAGCCTTCTCTTTGAGTCCATCGAAGTACTTTCCAGAAACGCCCTCCAGTTCCTCTGCCACAGCCAGGTAGGTGCTGGACTGGGCTGCCAGCTCGGGGCTCTTGACAAGAAGCCAGAAGATAGGCCCTGCAATCAGCCCACAGAGCGTTTGGACCACAGACATTCAGGGAGGAGGATACAAAAAGCCCCCCTCCACCCCAGCACACAGAGCCCATGGAGGCTAGAAGTTGGCCTGGAGTCCCACAGAGACCACCTCCAGACTTTTGCTCCTGTGGTTCCCCCCACCAGAAAGTCCCTTCCCTAGCCCATCCGTCCAGATACAGGGACCAGTCCCAAAGCCGCCTCCCCCAGAAAGCCCCCCTGTCTTTTCCTGGGCAAATGGAACCTCTCCCTCCTTTCCATCAGCCCAACATACCCACCATACCGCATCTTGCTTTAAAATAACTTTTATTTATTAAATGTCTCCAATGCCAGCCTCAGCTCAAGATCCTTGACACCTAGCATCCACTCAGTGAATGTTTTTCAAGATTACAAATGCTAGTTACAGAATTCTAACTGCCCTGGCCGGGTGGCTCAGCTTCTTAGAGCATCGTCCAGATACGCCAAGGTTATGGGTTTGAACCCTGGCCAGGGTGCATGCAAGAATCAACCAATTAATGCATCAATAAATGGAACAACAAACCATTGATTGGTTCTCTCTCCCTACCCCCTACCCCCTCCCCCATCTCTCTCAAAAAAAAATCTGAGCTAGGCAGTGTGCTGGCCCTTTTACAGAAGGTCTCATCTGATGCTCCCAGTGACAGAGACACAGGTACAGTCCTGGTTCTCCCTCTGTATGAGGACACCTAGGCTCAGAGAGGTGAAGTTGCTCTCCCGGGTGGCCCAGCTTGTTCTGGGTGAAGCTGAGGTGACCCCGAACACAGAGGACTCCAGGAGTCAGCTCCATAGGCCCCCCTCTGAGACATGGCTATCTCATCAATCAAATGGGGTCTGGCCTGTTTCCCAGAGTTATTCTGAGGCTGGTGGGCCAGCTCAACACAGAACAGTGACCTGTTCCCGGTAACATAAATGAGACAGAGGAGGGAGCCATCTCTGAGGGTGATATTAAGTTTATGCCAACTGGACGGGGCTAACAGACAACCAGAGAGCTGGCAAAGCCTTATTTCTGGGTGGGTCTGTGCAGCTGGAACCAGAGAGGTGATCATTTGAATCGACAGACTGAGTCAAGGAAACCCAGGTGGGCAGCATGCAATCAGTTGAGGGCTGGACTAGAACAAAAAAGGTGAGAAAGGGTGAATTTGCTCTTTGCTTGAGCTTCAATGTCCATCTCCTCCTACGGTCAGACGTGGGCGCTCCTGGCCAGCGGACTCAGAGTATGACTACATCGCTGACCAGCTTTCCTGGGCCTCCAGCATGCTGGGGGCAGATTGTGGGACTTCTCCATAAATTGTGAGCCAATCTCTCCTAACAAATCTTTCTAAATACCTATATGTATATCCCTTTGGTCCTGACTAATACCCTAAAGGAAGTTCCCAGGCCCCAAGCAGGAAGGGCAGGGGTTCAGCAAGGGACCCGAGGCCAGGAGGACACTTACCGAGCGTGAAGCTGGAGAAGGCAGATTTGTGCATGCCCGTGTGTCTGCCCAGCTCTGTCCTGGCCACACCGGGGTGCAGAGCATTGACAGTCACACCCATGCCTGGGGAGAGAAGGGAAGGGTGGGGCCAGGGGCTGGTGAGACAGACACCAGATTTACGCCTCACCAGGAAGCCTAATGCTGTCCACCCTGAACTCTGGGGCTCCCCCGTTT
This sequence comes from Micronycteris hirsuta, assembly GCA_004026765.1. Classification (NCBI taxonomy): domain Eukaryota; kingdom Metazoa; phylum Chordata; class Mammalia; order Chiroptera; family Phyllostomidae; genus Micronycteris; species Micronycteris hirsuta. The sequence goes on along the minus strand of PVJI01020442.1, from coordinate 1,636 downwards.
CCTGCTTTTGGACCCATATGACCATCTTGCTCTGAAACCCCCACACCAGGTGGTTTGATCTTGAGAGGCAGCTCTGTCACATGGCTGCCCCAAGCAGACCCTCTGAACCCAAGTGTGTGTCAAAATCACATGGAGGGCTTGGGAAACCCAAACCGCTGGCCCCGACCCCCAGAGGGTCTGAAGCAGTGGGGTCAGGGTGGGTCTGACAAGCTCCCAGGTGAGCAAACACTGCTGGCCCACACACCCTCCACAAGAAGCAAGAGCAAAGGGCAGATTTTTCAACATCAGCACTATGGACACTGAGGCCCGATCATTCTTTAACCCATTCACTGGAGGTGCCAAGTCATATCCCCAGCTTCTGTCCACTAGATACAAGAAGCAACACCCACCCCCAAAGTGACAGCTGAAAGTGTCTCCAGAGATTGCCAAATTTCCACTGGCCTAGAGCACCAAAGACTTAGAGGCCAGTCTTGGATGGGCAGAGAAAATGTGATTTAGTGATGTCTGCTTCAGGCACTGGCAGCAAGCCTAGCAATATATGTTGATTAGTGATGTCTGCCTCAGGCACCAGAGGAGCTTAGTTGTATGTGATTGATTAGTGATACCTGCTTCAGGCACTGGCAGTGAGCCTAGTGGTGTATGATTGATTAGTGATGTCTGCCTCAGGCACCAGAAGGGCCTGGTTGTGTGTGATTGATTAGTGATGTCTGCTTCGGGCACCAGAGGGGAGCCTGGTAGTGTCATGCATTTGCTGCTCTGTCCTAGAGCCCATTCTTGAACTCCCATCAGCCCAGGGTACCAGCAGGACCGTTCCAGTCTCAGAGCCAAAGGAAAAAGATGTCACACACGCACCTTGCAGCCGCCGGCTCAGCTCCTTGGTGAAGAGGACGAGGGCCAGCTTGCTCTGGCAGTAGGCCGCTTTCGTGTCGTACTTCCTCTTCTCCCAGTTCAGGTCGTCAAAGTCTATGTGCCCAGCGATGTGGGCCAAGGACGAGAGGTTGATGACCCGCGAAGGAGCTGAGGCCTTCAGCTTGTCCAACAGTAAGTTTGTCAGAAGAAAGTGACCTGGATGAAAGATGACAAGAAGATAACTGTGACCTTAAACTCTGACCTGGGAATGTGCTGAGAACATTACCATATCTCCCCTTCCTCATAACTCGTGGTTCTCAACCAGAAGAAGCAATATGCTCCCCACCTCCAGGAGACATCTGGCAATATCTGGAGACAATTTTGGTCGTCACAACTGCAGAGAGTAGGGACACTACTGCCATCTAGTGGGCGGAGGCCAGGGATGCTGCTCAACATCCTACAACGCACAGGACAGTCCCCATGACAAAGAATTAATTATTTAGCCCCAAATGTCAAGCCCTATGAGGTCGGCTAGAGAAGAGATTGCCTTCTACCTCCCAAAATCCTTTCCCCATTTCTTATGCAGTAATAGAATTTTTGCCTATGCCCAAGAGGGCCCACTGAAAGACTACTTTTCCCAGACTCCTTTGCAACCAGCTCAGTCATGTGACTGAGTCCCAGCCAATAGGTTGTGAATGATAGTAACATGTGTTAGGGTTGACAATCTGGAAAGTGGAACAGGGCACCCCCTCCCAGAGCCTGTATCTGACCCACTAGGGACCCCGCT
>PVJI01020441.1:0-29022 GCA_004026765.1 Micronycteris hirsuta | reverse complement strand
CCCGGGCATCTCGGATGGGGAGAGAGCCCAGTGAAGGCATAATTAGCAATGAGACGCAGAGAAAGGGAGCTGTAAAAAGTGACAGCTTATGATACGGATCCCTTCTGACATCCCCCAGGGAGCACCAGTAAAGTCTGAAATTGTTGTTAATGACCTTTATCTGCATGGCCACATCTCTATAAATGGACGCCGCACTGCCTCACATCACAGGGGACCCCGTGTGATCACTGCCACCCACCAAAAAAAAAGAATATGTATCTGAGTTGGTTTCTTCAATTTCACCATCTTTAAACATCATATCCAACAACAGGGCCACTTTCCCTCCATTCATCACTTTCTTCTCCTCAACTAAAAGATTATTAGAAAAATCAGTGGGTAGAAGTTAACAAAAAGCGTCCTGAAAAGGAATCTGTCCACCTCCCCCTCCCCCCAGCAGCAGCCAGGAACTTTTCGGAACTACAGATGTCACCCAGATCTGAGGAGTCCAACCCCTTTTTCACAGGAGCCCAGGGGACTGTGCACATGGAAGATTCAAGTGGCAACACTTGCTTTTCCCAAGCTCAGCGGCAAGTTCCTCTCCTCCTGCTCTTCCGTTCTGAGTGGAGAAGCCAGTGTGTCCCTCAGGAGCAAATTTAGTCCTTCCTGCCTCGGGCAGAACAGTGTAAAAAGCATGCGTGCTTGCTTGGCTATATTACCTCTAGCAGCATAATAAAGTATTTATCCTGAACATGTATTCTTCCAAAGAATTACAGTAAATAAAATTTGCTTGATCTTGTTGTCTGTTGCTCAGAATAGCAGGGCTCTAAAGCTGGTATTATGTACTTTGATCAGTTCATGTATGACTCAAATGTTGTAAATGTTTATTTCCAAATAAACAAACTTATGGAAAAGAAAGAGGCTTAAGCTACAAGAGTGGTGCACCATCAGTTTCTGCTCCTTTTCACGCCTGCCCTGCAGGTACCTGCCATTGTCTCCTTGGTTTCTCATCTCTGTCTCTACAATTCATGGCTTTTGTCTTCTAAGGGTCCTCTTCCAAGCCTGCTATCTGCTACAGATACAACTGGGACATCGATAGTGTTAGATTATCAAATAAAATGAAGTCTGGGATGGTGTCTCCAAAACTGTCGAAGATCTCCACAAATGCTTCTTGCTATTTTCAGAGGCCTATAAGAAGTCCTTTTCCCTAAGTGGCCTTGATTGCCATCCTAATTCAACCTTAAAATAAAAAATATCAAAATTGGAAGAAGCCATGAAGATCCTATAATCAACTCTCCTTCTAAATCAGCATGCCTTCTGGAGCAGTCCTGCACAGTTGTCCATCCTAGACCTGAACGTTTCTGATGGAAACACCTGAAGACCTGCCAGGTAGCCTATTCTGTTGGCTCTGATTGCCTGTTAGAAAGTTCTTTCATAGAATGACCCAAAATGTGCTCCATACAGCATTGTACCAACGATTCTCAAGCAAAACTTAATTCATTTCTTCTTTTTGCCCAGTGGGATGGCAACAGTGAGACAAAGCAATATTAACCATGTTTTAAAAATTAACCCCTCTTGGTTTCCTTAAAACTGGTTCAACATAATTCTAGACTTGAACGAAATCCCTGCGACGAGGGTCATTCGTGCCCATAAGTCTCGGTGATGTTACGAATGCTGCCTGGCTATGATTTTGAGTGAGGCTACTATCTGACCTCTGAAATGGCAAACTGCAGGAGAAGAAACAATTCTGACATCTGACTCAGGCCTAGGAGTCCATTCACACCTAAGAGATCACTGCAAAACAAGATTTTTCAACCTCAAAGCTATTGACATTTTGGAACAGACAATTTTTTTTTTGTGTGGGAATTGTCCTGTGCATTGTAGGATATTGAGCAGGATCCCCTAGATGCCGGTAACACCCCCGCCCCGTCATGAGAATCGACAATGTCTCCAGGTATTGCCAAATGCACCCTGGGGGACAAAATCTGCCCCAGCTGGCAACCACTGGTGTAAGCCATGCAATGTCTTCCTTTGGTCTCTGTTTAACGCATTTAGAGATTAAAAAAACAACAGAATATGCACCCTGGCTGGTGTGGCTCAGTAGATCGAGTGCCAGCCTACAAACCTAAAGTCACAGGTTCCATTCCCAGTCAGGGCACAGCCCTGGGTTGCAGGCCAGGTTCCCAGTTGGGGACCAATCAATGTTTCTCTCCCTTTCTTTCTCCTTCCCATCCCCTCCTTTAAAAGTAAGTAAATAAACTCTTCATGAAAGTTCTTTTAAAAAACCAGAGTATGCTATATGGAAGTTTAACTCATCTTAGAATGGAGCCAGATATTGTTATATTGTGACCACAAAAGTTTTCTCATTACTTAAGAAAACTGACGAAGAAAAAAAAATGCTTGTTTTTCTTTATTACAATTAAGAGTGTTCATTGCTTTGTGTATGAGTTTAGCTAATATTAGTTTAGCTATTAGTGTATTGGGATGGCTATTTGTAATGATTTTCTCAACCAACACATGAACACCTCTGAAACAGTATCGACACCATGTGTATGCCTTTTTGAAATGTAAAGGTTACAGAACATCCAAAATCAGGTTTGATCAATACCATCAAATGAAGATTAAAATGTGATTTTGGGTTCCTTAAGAAGCTATTGGAACAATTTATCATAGCCAGTCAGGTAGTCAATATAAACGAAACTTACTGGAAAAAACAATCACTAGTTTATGTAATACAAATTTGACTGATTTATTATTAAAACTAATGGATAATTTATCAGATTTAAATATTTATAGCTGTATTTTAAAAATTTGATATCTACTTTTTTTACTTTAACACTGAGCAGATAGATGTACTTAATGTTGTCTCAGATTATACCAGAAAAATACCCATATGTTAGCTAGTAAAACATGTAATCTTTATTTAGTGCTTTGTATTTTCCTAATTTTATTAGTTTTCAAATTTTAAACTTAATTTGCATGTATGCATCTTTTCTTTTCAGTTAGTACAAAATAACCTTACTGTTAATTTAACTTACAAATTGAGTAGAAAATTTAATAGTAGAGTGTTGAAACTGTAGCATTTTCACATAGGATGTTACAATGAAATAACATTTACGAAGTACGTTCCACGCGGTCGACATTTCTTACAGCACCTTATTTTCTGTATTAGGCCATTTCACAGGAAGGAAGTGGAGCCGCAGAGAAGTTAAGTAATTTGTCCCCAAGCCCACAAACAGCATCTACAACGAAACAAGACTGCCCTGCAAGGGCAGAAAGTGACAAGGGCAGAAAGTGATAAATCTTCCTACCACCCCAAAATGTGAGCAGGTAAACAAATCACCAACACCTAGAAAACCGGTGCAGCATGGTTATCTGAGTTTAAAACCACAGAGGGAAGGCAGAGCAACACCTGACGGGACCCCTGAAGTGGCCGTGGGTCCTAACCCAACGGCACAGCAAGACAAACCCAACAGAAGCCCACGGGGGCCTCGCAGATTCCAATTCTCAGGGGGCTGCAACGCGACCATTGCACAATCTGAAGGAGCAGGTCTAACCCTGTAACCTGTGAGAAGCACCTTTCCAGGGCAAAGCTCTGCTCTGGGGACGGAGTGCAGAGGACTGAATTCAAATTGCACAGAATAGAGACGCTGAGATTTTTTTTTAATTAACCTCTCTTGGTTTCCTTAAAATTGGTTCAACATAATTCTAGACTTGAACGTGACAAAATCCCAGTGATGTGGGTCATTCGTGTCCAAAAATCTTGGTGATGTTACGTACGCCACCTTGACCACAATTTTGATGAGACCGTTATTTGACCTCTAAAATCAAGAGGAACGCAGATGACCAGTCTCACAAAATATGAATGCATCTTTTCTTTTCTTCCTTTTCCCCCCTGCTTTGTGAAAGGGAATTAATGCTTTAGGAGTTCAGCTCACCTGTCACCCTCTTCAGGGACAGCTTCCTGGATCCTTCCAGGCTGGGGTGACACATGGGAGACTGTCACTTTCCTTCAGAGCCTTTAACCCAGCTCTGGTCTGTGTGTTTGTTTGAAAGCTGAGGTGATGGCTGTTATCCCCCCCGGACTGCAGACTTGGGGAGCACGGGTCAGTGACCATCTTACCCCGATGCCACCCTTCAACTGGTACAGTGTCCAGCACATGGGTGCTCCGTGTGGGGCTGGTAAGTGAGCAAAACGTAAGCATGGATAAACAAATGGATAAATTCATTAATGTTTTTATTTACCAACTTCTTGTCAATCATTATTTTAGACATCATAAGTGGAAAATTGAAAGTTTACGTTGGTCAAATGCTTCTCAGTGTCTTCATAACGTATACATCAAATGCAGACATTCAAATCTCTCTGGTTTGTGATCCATCTACTTATCATCTTTTTTCTAATACTTTATTTTATTTTGTTGTTCAATTACAGTTGTCCCCAAGCCCCCATGACTCTCCCCCTGCCCTAACCACCTCCCCACCCGGCTCATCAATTTTAGTTGGTATACTTTATTAGGTTCATCTTTCTGGTCATTCCATGTCTTTATCAAAGTAGAATCCCATTCAACTGGAACCTATCATTAGTTTCTTTTTCATATCAGTTTTCTTTATTTATGTATATATTTACTAAGTTGGTCCTTACAAAAAGAAGCTTATTGAGACTTTTAACAGAACCTTAAAATGTATTCTTATTCGTTACATTCGTTTTATTAAGCTGGTTAGAATTTGGAAGTTCTGTTTCAGGAATCCTCACTGAAGTTTCATTTCATTTACAGTGTATCCATAGATTTACCAGGGGGAAAAAAAAAGGAATTTATACTGTCATCATATGAGAGAGTACCAGAAGATGAGAAATGCTTCATGATTAATGCATGTAGCTTGTAGCAAGTCTAGCCATCTGCGCTTTGTGTGGCCTGCTAGTTTGTTAATAATGCATTAATATTTGTTTATATCCCCAATAAGCGGGATGACAGGAAAAGACACCGAAATTATAACCCATTTCATGCAGTTTCCATTACATGTCAGGTGTGAATGACAATGGGTGTGTTGTATTAAGATTAGGTTCAGATGAGAATGACAAACAACATATCCGTGGCTTTGGTAAGATAAGAATGTATAACTCTCTCTCATATGAACAGTCCAGAGGTACACAGCCCAGTGCCCGAGGCCCTAGGGTCCCAGGTCCCTTCCAGTTTACCCTGCTTCCATCTCCAGGTGTCAGCAGCCTCGTGGTTCAGGCACCAGGATGAAGAAAGGGACGAAGAAGAGAGTGACAGTCATTCTCCAGCTACCTCTTAGGAAGGCGCCCGGAGCCTGCCACTCCTACCTAGCCATGTTCACAAAAATTATGTGTCGCGGATACTGCCTTTTGCAACTATCATGAGGGATTTTTCTCAGGCTGGTGGTTTTCATTGTTAAGTCAAATGTCAATGTGTAAAACAGTGTCAAATAATAACAGCTAACATTTAATCATGTAACAAGTACCAGCAAACAGGTACTGTTCTAAGCACTTTAACAATATACTTGTGAGGATTAACTAGTTTAACAATAAGCTTTTGGGGAAGGGACCACCACTACCCCAAGGTCTAGGAACTAGAGGCGGTGAGACCTAGCCAGTCTGGGCCCCGAGCCCCGACTCTCACTCCTGCCTCGCATGAATTCCGAGTTACCCCGTCTTTTTGTCTAACTACTTACTGTGGAGACCCTCATGTCGTGCCCACAGGGTTTACAACACTGGCCTTCCTGCCCTCCACCCCTCATAGTTTAACTCCTTCCTTCTCCTTTCTCCAAGACATCTTCTGTTCCTCACTCTTCAGACAATACAGAAGAAGTCCAGCATGGGGCCACATTTCCTTGATCACAGCGTAAATCTCTGATCCACAGCATGATCTGACTGTCTGGCTGGTTATGAAGGGCCCCAAATCACCGAAATGTAGTACCACGCTCTCTGCCTGATGTATCGTAAATCAATTTCTCCTAAACCCTGTCCTAGAAAGATCTAGTCCAAGTTCACCATGGCTGCACACATGCTCCCTGCTTTGATTCGCCATCACGACCCTTCGGCGTTACTTTCGTTCTCCCATCAAGCTCCATAGTCCCCTCCCCACCCCTCCCCTCTCTTCCCTCCCATTTCTTTCCATTTCCTTTTAGTCCACCCCATACCACCCCATTCTTTGGACATGTCAGCCAATCTTATGTTTTTCAAAGTACCTATTTCACCATTTTATTAATTTATTACATTAAAACCAAATTTGGTTATTTGCTATTATTTAATTTTCTTGTTCTGTTCTGGCTGCAAGTGCTGTATTCAGAGCCAACACTGTCAGTTCACCCTGGTCCATTTGATGTCGTAATCACAGCTGCTGTCATTCTCATAGTTAAATATTTTCCATCTCTCTCCTGCTATATTAATTGGCAAAAGTTGCCCTTAAGTGTAGTACGAATGGACTAACAGTCCTACTTTCAGGGTCAAATAGGAAAGTAACGTGACTGGATCCAAGCCACCCTGTGTCATGAGAAGGAGCAGAAACTATTTCCTTCAGGCTTTGAGAAATGACTTGCAGCTGCAGAGGGTTAGGGGAGGTGGGCAAAATCTGCTGAATCAGGCAGGAAGTAGGTAGAGGTAATCGGACTTCAATCAATTCCCTACCGGGATGCAATAAACACAGGGGTTAGAATCCTCAGAATCTACAGCCTCATCTGAAAGAGGGCACAGAATGCACAGAGCACCTGTCACAGTATTGTCTAGAAACCGCCCCAGACGGGGAAGTATCTGTGGTCACGGGCCCGTGACGCCATACCGCATTCTCCCTCGATGCTTGGGGCCCTGAAGGGATTGGAAATAAAGAATGGCCTCTTACCTGAGGGACCCCACAATTTACATTGGAAAATAAAATAATATATACATAACATTGTCCATAGTCAAATGGAATAGGATGAAATAATAGCAAAAAACATAATGACTCAGTTTCAAGAGCTTTATGTATGTTAACCTGTGAGTCCTGAAATAATCCACGCAGTAAGGATTGTCATTATTTCTCATGATACAGACAAGGCCCAGGGAGCACGTGCAACTTTCCAAGGTCTGGAAGTTGGTTAAGAAGCAGCCCCAGGATTTGAAGCCAGCAGGCTGGCTCCTGAGTTACTGTTGACACTGTGACATCATAGATATTTCATGGAGAAACACTCAGCGATGGCCAACAGAAATGGGGAAGGTGAACCCCCGGGGCTGTTGGCAGGAATCAGATTATCTTACAGGACAAGGAGAATTCACTGGAAGAATACAGGGCTCACAGAACTGGAGGGGCCTGCAAGACCAGGCTTAGCAGTTGAGTTCAGAGAATTACCATGTAGTCTGGGAACAGGGCGGTTACATCACAGGTTGGCCTGGGCTGCGTGTTTCTGCTGTGAGGAATTCCATCTGCAAATGCCCGCTTTGCCTTTGGGTCACTCGTTCAAGGATAAAAGTCGTGAACGATGGTCAAACATCACCCACCTGCTGTATCAGGGAGCAGAGTGGGAAAGTCCCTCTCACGGATATCCTGCGGTCAGAGATGACATTATGTTCCATCCACTGTAAGTCACCCCCACTCCCACCAGGTACTACAGAAGGAATGAAGTAGGGAACTGCCTCCTGCCCAAAGGACTGCTGGGAATTATTCCCCACGCGAGACCACGCATGATGGGGTGCCTCTAGAGGGAGACCAGGGCTGGTGGGAAGCAGGCGGGGTGTTTATTGGTAGCACTGAATAGCTCCAAACTGGCCCAAATGCCCAAAATAGGCTCGCTAAGGAGGAACCTGAGCTGAGTCTTGGCAGGCAGAGGGGAGGTACTACAGTCAGAATGAGCAGGGAGGGCGCGGAAGACGTCAGAGGGATCTGTCCGAACAGGACCTCCTTCCTGCGTCAGAAGTGCCCTGGTAATCACCGTCCAGGTGCAGACATGACGGTGATGGCCTTTACTGAAGAATTCAGAGAAGCAGCGAGAGAGAGGCATACTTGTAGAATCAAGTAATTATCAGGTAGCAGAAAAAGTGCTATGAGAGAAGGCCATACTAAGTTCCATGGGACGCCTGTATTAGTTTCCTGTTGCTGCATAACATATTATCACAAACTTAGGTGTTAAAAATAACCCAGACTTATTATTTCACGGTTTCCATGGGTCAGGAGACTGATTATGGTAAGCAGAGTCCTCTGCTCAGGGTCTCCTGAGGCTGAAATCAAAGTGTCAGCTGGGGCTTTGGTCTTGTCTGAGGCTCAGAGCTGCCTTCCGAGCTCACTGGTTGTAGCCAGAATTCAGTCCTTTGCAGCTGAGGGACTGAGGTCCCTATTTCTTGTTGCCAGCTGAAGACTGTTTTCAGTTGTTGCGGTCTGCCAGCCATTCTCTACCACGTGGCCCTCCTTAAGGCCAAGAGGAGGGCATCTCTGCTCAATATGATGTAACCCAATCACAGGAGAGATACTCCAGGTTCATAGTCACAAGTTCAACTCCCACCAGAAGGGAAGGAAGTATAGAGAGCGTGCAACCCAGCGTGGGGCTCTGCCTCCGGCAGCACCAGAGAAAGAAGCTAACACCTAATGGAGAGGAGCAGTCTTAAAGATCTGTTGAGGTTTGCCCAGCACACAGGAAGACCAGGAATGCCCCGGAGGGATGAAGAGCAATACAGGTGAATGAAGAGAATCTAGCTAAATAGGGATCAGCCAAATGATGGGAGTCTGTGAAAACTGGATGGAGAAGTTTTGGTTTCATTCCATAAAAAGCAATTAAATCTAATGAATATTTCATTGTAATACAGTTGTAATGAATATAAATTGAGAAATAGGATAAAATTCTTTATAGTAAAATTCATGAAAGTAAAGTCATTCCGTAATTGTGCTGTAACAAACAATAGGGTTTATCAATAGGCCTAAGCAGCCACTTGGGATTCAGTCAGACCAGAAAGCCACAATGCTCTTAGCATTTCTTTTATCTGTCATCAAGAAGTCTAGGTAGTACTGATTCTTACACAGCAGAGATCAAGGTGAACAGAGGGAACCTCCCCTGCCCTACCTGTCCCCACTCCTCTGATGACGTTGGGATGAGGTCAATTTACCCAGCCCTCCCAGCTCCACCAGTGTGCCTGGGGCACAGGCATTCAACAAGTGGACCCCGGGGCGAGGAGAAGGGAGGAGAGGGTGGAACGGGTGCAGGAGGGAGGGTGCAGAGGGGAGAGGGAGAGCACTGGCAGGAAACAGAAACATTCGGTTGCCGTCAGGTTCAAGACACGTCCCGAGATTCTGAGTCCTCTTCCTCACGTGCCAGCGGTTCCCAGGCTCCATCTGCCTCTCGTCTGTCCTCATGTAGTTCCCAAATTTTCAAGAATAAAACCAACAAGAAGTTTTATTTGTTTCTTTTTCCATTCTTCATTTACAAGGAATTCTAAACAACATAAAATCAGAGCCTAAGCAGGTGTCAGAGAACTCTGTTACCTCTCCTTCACACTTGAGAGCAGATCTGAAATCTCCTATTACACTTAATATAGTAAAAGGTACGATCTTTGGTAAAGTTCCCGTAGAGATGCTCTTGTTACCTACCAGGTAATGTAATATTCTCACCATAATCATAGACAATTCTTTCATTTTCTGTGACTTTACCTTTGCCACTTAGCACATGTTCCCTCTGAATAGCTGGGGGGGAATAATGTTTATAAAGGGTTTTGAAGATGAAAATTAGTGCATGTGCTAAGTTGTTTATTATAATTGTTATAATTATTATTATTTTATTAACATTTCAAGTTAGGTACATGGAATTTGTGGTTGCACTGGATGACATTTTAATTAAGTTTCTAATTTTACCAGTCAGGAGGTGAAAAGAATTTATTTTTATCTTGAAAGCATGAAGTCATGTCAGGTTCCAAGACTGCAGGAGGGTTTGCTCGGGACGCCTGGGTTCTGGAAGATGTTTTCTCAGGGGCTTACTTCCCTGAGGCTTTCAGAAGCAGATGGAAGGAAGCGCCCTGTGATGGAGCCTCTCCTGGTGCACGGAAGCCTCAGGCGTTCATTTTTCATAAGAGATGTCACACGCGCAGGAGCCCTGCAGTCTTGCTGCCTCCTGCTCTGGTAGCCCAGAAAGTGACCGTCTCTACTCGGCTCTGCTAAGCCTTGCTCCATTCATAGCTTAGATTAAGAAACAGGAGACAATCACTGGAAAATAATTGATAGAGAAAACTTACTGGCTGAAACGAAATCTACTTGCTGTTTGGAACAATGTGTTATTCTAGTTAAAATGATATTCCCCAAGTAAGAAATCATTTTTAAGAAATTCCCATATGCAGTTTACTTAATTTTTAAAAGTGGTTTATTAACTGATTTGTAAAATTCCAGTATCTATGGTGGACAATGAGGGCTTCCATTAGTAATATACTACTTGTATTTGGGGGTCCCAGGGATATCTTGTCACCTAATATTCTTGTAAATGTGGTCCATGGGTTTGGGGGTTGGCTATCTAATTGCTCTGTTTTACTGCTGGGATTTGGAAAGATTAAAAACTATGCCACCCCCATCCTTCCACTTTCAACATTTTCCAGACAAGTATTTCCTACCTGTGACTATATCCCAGTCAAATTACTCATCAAGAATAACATCAGGAAAAAAATGTATCTAACACTTACTTTCTATGCACCCTTTCCCAGGAAGCTACTTGAGAATGTATTTCACCAAAATAAAGAAATAAATCAAGAAAGGAGACATCATGAGATCCTGGCGGGGGGAATCAGATCATGAGAGAGGTGGAAGGAATTCCAAGACATTGGTGAAGGGAAGCCAGAGGATACAGGCAGGCAACAAGCTCGGGAGCTCACTGGTCTGGGGCGGGCGGGACTTCAGAGGGTCACCAGAGGGTGTCTCCAGGGGCAAAGACGAGCTGGCCGACAATGGTGGTGATCACGTTGAGGGCAGTTTTACAGCAGTCAGAGTCAATTGCGCATCAGTGGTAAGTTATAGAAAACTAAGAAGAAAAAAATACAATAAAGATTTTTTAGAAAGAGAAAAAAGAAAACTAAGAAAAAGAAAAAGGGAAGCACTGGTTATGTTCAAGAAAAAAAAAAAAAGTTGAATACGAAAGGAAATGTAGCCAAATGCACAACCAGGCAGGGGTAGCGTGTAGTGCGTGCACCGATATTTACTCCCTCGTGATAACATGATATGATTAATACACAGAATATGGCCTTAATGAAGACCTGTGGTAGAACTGTGTGGATAGGTTGTGGTGGGGGAGGTGCACACAGGAGTAGAAAAAGGTGAACACTTCATCTTTCTCAGTAGGAAATGAAAGAATGCTTTCTAAATTTTTAAAACTTATATTATAAGCACATGATTTAGAAATATGGAAGCAATGAAAGAAAAAAGCAAAGAGGTATAAGTGATTGCTTCTGCAGAAAAGAATTTGGAGTTGAGGGGAGGAAGTTTGGCTACTATTATAAGCCACCTAATTCTATATGACTTTAAAGCTATGCAAATGCATGTCTTTGGTTAAAGTTAAAACACATTTTTATATAAACAAGGCTTGTGTTGTAATGCAGAAAGTAAGCTCCTGATGCACCTCTGTAGGGTTACACAGAAGTAAACCACCCATTCTTTGCCTTTTTCTTCCATTTCCAGGTAGAGAGATCCAATACCATCCCCACAGAAGACTCTTTGCGGCAGCCTCAGCAAGTCTGTTTCAGGGCTGAACCAAGGCTTGAGGACGCTCTCCAGACAGCCCTGAGTATCGGTGCATTCTGGGACCTTGCCAGGGTGTCCACAGATGTCCTGGTTTTGTTCTAGGCACTGGCCCTCAACCAGGGTATCTGCCTTTCAAAGACACACAAGCCTGGGCTTCTTCCACGCAGGTACAAAGCAAAGTCCACTGTGGCGGACAGTGTGACAAGGTCACGCCTAGTCAGCCAGGTCAAGTGATGGTATAAAGGTCACAGGAGGAGTGACCTAGTGGGACACTTGGAGGCAAAAGGAGCTGTGAGGCAGGGCAGGGCAGGTCTCTGAGTTCTCGCTGCAACAGGAAAACTCTGTGGGACTTCAAAGGGGGAGTGTAGGTGTTAAGGCCCCTGGATGCAGCAAGCAGGGGAATAAGACTGGACGTCCACTGGGATGGATGAAGTGGAGAAGAAAGTCAACACTTGCTGGTCAGCTAGCACGGGTCAAGTTACAGAAATGATGACATTTAGCAACGTTCTCTGATCCTCAGTGCCGACCGTGTACCCCTGACTATCTCCCCTGAGCCAGAGGAACCAACCAGGCATCATACTTCTGTGTCTTTTACCCTCCCAAGCGCTGTCCCTGTCCCATCATCGCCATTTGGTGTGTGGTGAAGGTGGGGTGCTGGGGAGAACCTCTCCTTTAGGGGGCCAGAACCCAAGCACCTTCATGCCTGATGCTTCTCAGCCCCAATGGCCTCTCTGGAGGCTGGGAGAGTTCCAGAACTCCTGATCTTCCCAAATGAAACTTTGCACCCACTGAACACTAACTTCTCCCCGCCAGCCCCAGGAAACTGCTGTTCTTCAGTAGTTTCAATGGGACTCTTCTACGGACCTTCTCTCAGTAGAATCACACAGTATTTGTCCTTTTCTGTCCAGCGTCTGTCATTCAGCATAATGTCCTCAAAACCATTAAGTCTGTTAATGTATTTTTGCCTCTCTGATTAGAATTAGATAATTTGCACTTAAAACTGATAAAATATTCTTAAAATTAGGATAGATAAGTGATATTTTAAGGCAAACCATTTTGTATTCCTGTTTATAAAAACAAAAAGCGACAAGAGAAAGCGTTTTTCTAGTTTTCTAAAAAGTGTCCATAAATAGAACACACAGTAAAGTGATGTTATGTAATGTCAGAGTGACCTGTGGGAGCAAAGGTGCAAATGACCGGGAACAAGGCTAAATATCCAATTACTGCTTAACTCCTATTTCAGCTGTCCTAAGATTTTATTTATCTTGGAGAAAAAAATATTTTAAAGTTTCTGTTCAAATAAATGAGAACAGCAAATTGTCCCCATGACTTATTGGTAATTTTAAGAACATAGTTTTTTTTTCCCCCCCGAAAGAAATGTGAAATTAAAATAATTAATCTCTTTAGGAAAATAAAAAAGCAGGGCAGGGGTTGTAAAAATAAATAAGGAAAGAGAAAAGAGTTCTTAGCATGTTTTCCTTTCATGTATTCTCATTGAGAAGTGACTAAGAGAAAATGGGAAACAGAAGCAACAGTGAACCTGATCGGGCTCATTTGGGACGAGCGAGCCCTTTGCCTGATTACCCACCGAGAGATGTAAAATGGGTCCCCTCTGTGTTCGTTGATGAACGCCTCACTGCGGAGGGAAAGGACCTGGAGACTGGTCATCCTGGGACTTGCTCCTGGCCTGCATCTCTATACCTGGAGGAAGAGAGTCTGAGAGGCTCGGAGTGACAGAGGAGAGAACATCTCAAAGTCGTAGAATCAAAGGACACGCAGTCTCTCAGGACGGATGTGAAAATGGCAGATATGAGATCCCCTGCCAAACAAACCTGTGCATGGCCTGGAATCGCAGGATTTGGGGACAGTTTTCACGGTAGCGCTCACACCAACCTCACCTGAAAGACTGAATCTTGCCGATTGTTTGTGATTGCCACTTGTGCTTCACATATTTTGGATTAAGAATGATAACGAAATGTTAACAGACCCCATGTCTTGACACCTGGGCAATGACCACATTAATCTAGACTTTCAAACGTAGCTCAGAGGCACTGTCCCACAAGCCCCTCCCAGGCGTGGGAGGCAAGGTTTCCTGGTCCCACGCCAGCAGAACCGGGCCTGCGGAGCACGGGGAACTGAGATAACTTCACTGACGTTCCTTCCCCAGGACCTGGCTCCCCACAGCATCCCCGCAGGGTTACAGGTATCTGTTCTGGACTGACTTCTCTGACCTTTTCTCTCTGCACAGGCTGAAAGTTCCTGCCCTCCCTTTATTCTAGCATAATAATGCTTCATGGATGGCATAGCAGTTTCAGTACATTTAATCCTTTCACCATTTATTGAGCACTATCAGGGATGCACGGGACTGTGTGCTATACCCTGGGAAGAAAAAAGGGAGTCGGTTAATGAAGTCATCCCCAATAAGCTCACACTCAAGGAGGGAGACAGACATTTAGATGAGTAGGTCTCAAAGTTTGCATCTGGGAGCTTTGCAAACACACTGGTGCTTGGGTCCCACTCTAGACCAGCTGAATAAAAAATGTTTAGGCTGGCAGGAGGGGTCCAGGGACATTGCTATTTTTAAAAAAATTATCTCTGGGTGATTTATTTATTTTTCCTCCTTGGGTGATTTTAATCAACAATCAGGCTTTAGAAATACTGTTTTAGATAAATAACTGATGCTAAGTGGTGCATTCAGAGTGCTAAGGGAGGGAGGAACTACAACTGAGAGGGAACTGAGGCACATACAGGGATGAGCGACAGTCAAGTGTGCCTTGGATGGATGAGCAGGGTATTGTGAGACAAGACAGGAGTGGGGCCGAAGATTCCAGGCAAAAGGGAGGAGGGAATGAGAGCATAGCCTGTGGGAGGTACAGGAAGTAGAATTTCTGCCATTGAAGAATTCTAGAACCAGTCATGGGAAGAGGGCATCTTCATAATTCTGAACCTGTTGTAACAGTGACCTGACAAAGGTGTACAGCAAGGGTGTCAAACTCATTTTCATGGGGGCCACATCAGCCTCGAGGTTGCCTTCAAAGGGCTGAATGTAATTTTAGGGCTGTATAAAATGCAACTACTCCTGAACTAGGGGCAAGGAGCTCTACATTTGGCTCTTCGAAGGCAACCTCGAGGCTGATGTGGCCCCAGTGAAAATGAGTTTGACACCCCTGGTGCACAGAACGCTCCAGCAGCTTGGAGGAGCAAGACTGTGTACCCGAGGAGGCCAAGCCCCCAATGTAGAGTAGTTGCTCTTCTACCTGAAAATGGAACGTGTTCATAGCTCACACTTTCCTGTTTTATGTTTTCAGTAATCAATGTTAGCTTCAGGTTTGTCATCTGAGGGCCCAGTAACAATAGTTGTTTTGAACTGTCTTTGGAAGAAAGCCCCACTTTTTGGCCCTCCCTTAGAAGTCAATGAGTCCGAGATTTCTGGTTTCCACTCTTGTCTCCTCTGAGGTGCGGGGAAAACGTGAGAGCAGGTGTTTATGGATCTGCACAGCTGTGAGTGTGGGTGTGGCCTGAACATCCAGCTGCAGACCCACAATCTTATCTGAGTTTTGGGATTTGTATTCTGTCTGGTGCTTCCTCCTCCTGATTTATCACATCAGCCCCCAGTGGTGAAGCAACCATACTGTTAGTGGGTCAAGGGTAGGTCCTCATGACCCAAAGCTGATTCAGATCATTCCATTCCCCTTAGACATTTACTAATCAGAGATTTCCACTCAACCCAGGCCTAAGGCAATCGTCTGATGGCATTCCAAAGCCTAGGGATTGATTGACCAGGAATGGGCACAGGACTTAGTTCTTCCAGAGTGAAAATTCTCGTTCCCTTTGGAAGTGAATGAAAAGACATGGAGACCCTGGCATTGCTGGCAGCCACTGCCCTTTGAACTCACTGTGATACTGCCAACATTTTCCAACACTGCCCCAACACATTCCATTACTGTTTGCATATGGTAGCTTATTTACAAAGGTGACCGCTAATAGATTCTCCATCCCTTTGGGCACAAGGTCCTCCTCCCACCAAGAAGTGAAATCTGTCCTGCTCTCCCGTCTCTGCCCCCTTGAATCTGGGCTGGCCTTGGAACTTACTTCCCCCAACAGAATTTGAGAGAAGTGATGTTCCAGGATTTCCAAGCCCAAGCTTTTAAGGGTGGTAGCATGTCTGCCTTTACTCTTGGGATCCAGCTGCCATGGAAAGCAGCATAGGCTAGACCACTAAACCATGAGAAACCACGTGGAGAGAGAGGGCAATCTGCTCCCAGCTGCCCGTCTACCCTGTTGAGACACTAGACATGTGACTGAAGCCATCTGAACCTTCCAGGCTCAGCTGAGCCCCCCAAGGAATACAGGTGCATGAACAATTTCAGCCAACACCAGGTGGAGTTGAAGAACCATTCCACCAAACCCCAGAGTCCTGACAAATAATAACTCATGTTGTTTAAGCTCCCCAGTCTGTGGTGGTTTCTTATATGGAAATAACTGGTTCACAGGGTGAGTTGGATTTTTTGTTGCTTTAAGAGAGTCTTAACTGGTTTGTTTCCATAGGTTTAAAATTAAAATGCTGTCAGTCACTAGTAACTAAAAATCCAACTTAATAAGGATATTTATTATCTTTCATGATATGAAATTCTGTGTTAGGGCCATGGCAGGATTGGTTAATGGCCCAATGGTGTCATTAAGGACCATGCTCTTCCCACCTTTCCACACTACCGTCCCCAGAGTGAGGAAGTTTCTCGGGTTACTTCCGGTTGCAGATGCAAGAAGGCTGAAAAAGGCCAGACATCACATCCAACAGGAAACAAGGAGTATTTCTTCTTTATGTGACTTTTTAAAAGTGAAGAAACTTGGCTGAAACCTATTTTAAACCAATTATGGGAAGGAGAATGGAGTTACCAAGATTAGCTTACGCAAACCACTTTATACCAGCCATCTGGAGTGTAGGTAGCTGGACCACGGTGGGTTCCTACCAACAAGGAAAAGGAGGGCGTGGCTACTGCACCGGCAGCCATGGTGTCTACTACAATATGAAAGTAACATTCACCGTTGAGTGAAACAGTCCTGAGAGACAGGCAGCCTGGGTCCGGCAGCCTTAAGTGAAATCTGCTTGTACCCTCCCACTCCCCATCTAAATGTCACAAAGGTAGAAGGTAGTTTGCAAAGGTAGGTTAGTCAAAATAAGGAGGCAGAAGGCATTCTTGGGAGGAGATCCGGAAGAGACTGTGATGAAGGGGCCATTCACTGTAGTGCGGCTATGGTCCAACAACACATCGAAGGGTGCTGCTACCCAGGGGCCAGCAACAGAGGGAGGCAGACACCACTGCCAGGCCTTAAGGGCAGGAGGGAGAGAACTGGGGCTCCTGGAGCCTGACGTGAGTTGATGCAATGGAAAGGGAAGCCCAACAGGACAGTCATCACAGAGGCGCACAGATACTGCCAGGCCCAGGGTGCAGCCAGGGCAGAGAGGAGGGGAGAAATACACCTGCCTCTCTCTCTCCTTGGTCCCCAGGCTGCAGCTGGCACCCCTTTCGGTGAAGAGCCATGGATGATGCCCACAGTCCTTCTGGGTGCGAGCAGGACAGAGAAGGCAGAGAGTAGATTTGGATAGAAAGTGGGGAATCGGTGAGTTAGTTAACCAACAATTGGAGCATTTTACTGAAGAAAAGTAGTTCTGAATCCAGATAGTTCAGTGACTATGAGCATCCACTGGAACTCATTTCTAGTCTCTGTCCAATCCAAACAGTGTCCAATACTGCTTCTCTCCCACAGTCAGTCAGGGGAACATTCACATTCAATTGCATACCAGCCACTGTCAGGGGCAGTGCTCCTTAAAGGCTGCTAAAGGTAGTGTTGTGCCTATCAGCTTTCACAGATGATGACTTGTGACCAGAAGAAGGGAAGTTGGAAACAAAGTATATCAATTAATTCAAGGTTGACTGTGTAGTTAAGGAGATAGTTTGTTCCGCTGTTGGGAAAACAGAAACATTCCCTAGGATTGAAATCGTGGTGTTTGTGCGAAGCAACAGTTCTCCTGCCTGGCTCGGAGCTAGCAGCCTCAACTGTGTGCCCCGCCCCCCTCCCCAGGACTTGGAGGCCGGGTAAGCCAGGAACTTCCCATCACTCCAGCTGGGCCGGGCTTGGCCTCCTGGGGGCAGGCTCAGGCCGAGCCTGGGCGAAGACAGGAGCAGGACGGGCCGGACCGGGAGAGGGCTGCCCGCTGGGGCTGGCGACTGGTGTAACAGGTTCTAAGGCTGACTCCAACCCCTCGCTCCCGCCGCTTCACAAGTGTCTGCGATTGTTAAGCTCTGAAGACCTAGGGTGGGAGGCCAGGGCTAGGGATCCGGTCGTATTTTAAAAAGGACCAAGGATCCCTTTTCTGTTCTGTGCTTACCTTCGCCCCAGAGCAGAAAAGCTGCGCGACCCTGGGCAGCCACTTGAGGCACACCTATGCTCTCTCTTACCTCCAAAGCAGGAGAGGCCACACGGCGGGGCTGGACTCCCACGGGGGCGCGACCCCAACCCCGGTGAAAGGGTCCTCAACCCCCTCGCCCCGAGGCACCCTTCCAGTACCCCTGTGATCTCGCTCCCATTGTTGGGCCTTTGGGGGAAAGATTGAAGTTTCGGGCGGGAGCGCGAGGCCCAGCACGCTAGCTGATGGGGGCTTCCGCAGGGCACAAAGTCCCCGCGCTCAGTCCCAGTCACCCCGGCTCCCGTGCGGGCAGCACAGTCCCCCTCGTCCTGGACCCCAGAGTCGGAAGCAACAGGGAGTCGTCCCCACCTGCGGGCCTTCGCCCTCCGCCCTCCGCCCCCGGGGCCTCGCCCCTCCCAGGCTCCGGGGGCAGGACCGGGCATAGCGAAGGAGGGAGGTACGACCCGGCACGCGCGTGCTTCAGTGTGTTAGGGCGACAGCGCCGGGGCGGGGGCCGCGGGCCGCGGGGCGCATGCTCAAACGCGCCGGTGACGTGCGCGCCGGGACCGGGCACCCGGAGGCAGGGCTGAGAGGTGCGGCGGGCGGAGGACCCGGGAGCAGAGGGGAAGAGAGCAGAGCAGAGCAGCTGAGCTGAGCAGCAGAGCAGCGGCGGGATCCACCCGGGCCGTCACGCTCCCAGCCCGCAGCCACAGCGCCGGCAGCCGGGCGCGAAGCCACTACCGCGGGGCAGCCACCGCCGCGCCGGCCGCCGCGGGCCGGGCCGGGCATGAGCGCTGAGGGGCCGCGGCCGCCCCCCGCACCTCCCGGCGCGCCCAGGCCGTGACCCGGGCGGGGGCGCGCGGCCACACTCCGGCCCGGGCCCATGGGCGCGCTGAGCCGGGCGCGGGGGCGCTGAGCGCGGGCAGGCGCGGCCGGAGGAGCCATGGACTGCAGCCTCGTGCGGACGCTCGTGCAGAGATACGTGAGTGCTGCCCGCGGGGGGACTGGGGGCCGGGCGGGGACGGGACCCGGGGACCAGACACCGCCGCCCCCAGCCCGGGATTCTGCTGGTGCCGCCGTGGTCCCCGAGGGTTTGGGCGGCCTCGTGATGCTTGCCACCTCCCGGGGGACGAGCAGGACGCAGGAAGGACCTGCAGAGTTTGCACCCTTGGGCTTCCGACGGGTCCCGCGCGCTCACGCTCTTCCCCGGCCCCAGCTGCTCCCGGGCCACAGCCGCGTCCCTCCCTGGAGTCCGCGCTGGGCTGGAGCAGCCCCAGCAGAGATCTTAGGTTTAGCTCCAGGCCCAGGGCCGGGAGGGATGTTCAGGTCCGGCCTCCGCCCGCCACTTCGGCACGAGGATTAAGAGATTGAGAGTGTTACACTTCTACAGGAAAAGGCGGCGATTTGGCTTGTGTGTCGCACCACTGGGGCACTCAGAAGTGAAGTTGGGAATATTTTTTTTCCTGAAAGTAACCAATCAGATCAGAGGCCCCGGGCGTTCTGAAGTTCCTGCGGAATCCACCGTCGGTGGTGACCAGGTGGTGAGATCAGGGGAAGGCTGGGAGGGGAAAAGTTCTCTCTGTCTGACATCAGACCGAGGGGAGCAGTGTGTGGCAGTGACCGCTGGCACGGGGCATGAAAAGGGGATGTGTGTGCAGAAGAGAAAGAAAACTGTCCGGAGGGTGTTGTTTCCTCGCCACGGTCCGGAACAAAAGAGCATTATTCCCCCGCGGCCGCCGGCCGGCCAGGCCCGCGGTTAGTCGCAGGTTTGAGAAGTCACCGTTCAGAGGTTTGAGACTAGAAGAAGGTGTTATCATAGGAACTTAATTTTTTTCCAGGTATAGGAATTTCCTTAGGCAGCCTTTCATATGTATGAGCTTTCTTTTAGAAGAAGACCTTGGCAGAAGACGAAAGTGTTTCTTTCCATCTAAGGGAAGGCCAAATCGAAGCTTTACTCCTGAATCAATTCACTATCCAGAGTCTGGGGAAACGTGCGCACCTTCACAGTGCTGCCCTTAGGAAGGTCAATCCGAGTTACCTTTTAAGTGGAGTCTCCCTCTTTCTCTCTCTCTCTCTCTCTCTCTCTCTCTCTCCCTCTCTCTCTCTGTGTGTGTGTTAAGGGGTGGGGAAAAGCTTAGCGGATGAAGGACTCATGCTATTCCCCTAAATCCATATTGTAATGTGAGTGCTAAACATCAGGGACACCTTTGTTTTTCTATAGTAACAAGTTTTAGAAAACCCCGTACCAGTGACAGAAGGTCACCAGATTTGTGAGAGATGCTTTATCCGGCCGGATCTTCTTTTCTCGGATTGGATCACCCAGGAGGTGTGGGTCCCTAGGCAGGTTATTGTCACACTGCCTTGGTTTCCTCAAAGAGAAAATGGAAAAAGGGAGAATGAAATTAGCCTTCATTTCAGCTTAACAATAACCCACAGTCTTCGGACCAACTAATTAGCCTTTATTTCAAGTGTGCCCAACTAATATTTATCAGTTAATTTTAATTCTCTTCCAACATGTTGTAGTTAAAAAAGAGAGGGGGGAGGTTGAGTTGTGAGAAACGCAGTGCGGTTTTGTCTCCGCCAGAGGCGAAGAGCCGGGCCCTCCTTCCCCTCCCTCTGAGCTCTCCAAGCGACAGGCCTGGTGAGTCTGAACCTCGCTGGTTCGTGCCTCCTTCCCCCTGGAACTGGGGCAGGTGTGTCCCGTTTTTGTGCCGTCTTTTACTCCCTTAATTCCTCTGGGCCTTCAGCTGTTTTATGTTATATCCATCAATATAAATTTCAGTGTAATTTACATTTAAAAATTCCCTTTTGCTATTTATTAGACTTATGAAAAAATTATTTCTCTCCTCTCCAAGTAGTAAATATTTTTAATGAACTTTCCCAGCATATTTGTTTTTAATAATGTCACTGGATATTATTATTATTGTTTGTATTTTTCTCCTTCCACATTTTTTTTTTCAGTCTAACCATTTGGCTACTTCCCCTTATTCACATACCAAATCATTCATGTCTATGCTATTGAACTCATGTCTTTGCTATTAAGCTAATTTGACCTTTTCCAGAAACAGTCAGGATCTGTTTTCTTATAATTTGGTTATTTCAATACATAGGACCAAATTATATTTCCTTTTGCTGGGGATGGGGGGAAGGTCTGTGGTCGAATATTTATATTTCCTGCATTTTTTTTAATGTGACTTATTTTATAAACATGAGTAAGTGGCTTAAATGTACCCTTCTAGTGTTCACATAGTCAGAATTTCCAGGATAAAGAATACTTCTCAGCTTCTGGTGCATTAGGGTTGTCAATTGATAAAGAATTCCTTAGAAAACATGCTATAGGTATTTTATTCTGGGTTAATTCCAGAGAGATTGAATGGGTAAATGAATGTGAGAATTCTGTTCCAGACTCGGCAATATATATTGTGAAGCATGTATTAATCTGTTGTTTGAATGTTTGTATGGATATAAGACATTCAGAGATTTTCTGTATTTATAAATGGCGCAGCGCTTATGTATCATGAAATAGTTTGATCTGTTTTTTAAAGAAACTTTTAGCCAAGTGGATAGAGAGCTAAAGTGTTTGGAGGTGTGATACGGGAAACTTAGATTCAGGTCGTTTCAGTTCGGAGAGAGACCAGTGTAGCTGCACGGGTTACCTGTGGGCATACTTACCGTGTAACCTGGACAGGTTGCTTCGTTTTCTCTGCTTCAGTTTTCTCACCTGAGAGCAGTACCAGTACCCATTTTATAGGCTTATCTGAGAATTACATGGGTTAGTTAATACAGGCCAGGAGCTAAGAATGGTGCCTGGCTCTGAGGAATTGCTCAGTGAATTTATCACTGCTAGCTGTTAACATAATTTCGTCCCTGGGAAGGTTGGCAAGGAGAGAGCAAGCAGTTCTGTTGGTCAGTCATTAGCAGCCAGCGGGGGCCCCAGGTCACGGTGGAGGCATAAACTGGGCATCCTGCTCTCCGGCAGTGTATAGGGCCCAGATGGGACCTGACCAGCTTTAAAACAAGGTGTGCTAAAACACTGCAAGCCAAACAAAAAGTCTACAGGCCAGGTTTGGCCATAAAAGCTCATGGCACGCACTTCTCTCCTCCCTCTCATCCGTGCTTCACCTTGAGTAGATTTGACTTTAACGTTGTGTAGGTCAACAGCTTAACTTTGTGTCTGTAATTTGTTTTTAATACTTCAGCCTGGATATTGCTTCCTAGTTTTGTTTTGCTGCTTGTCAGAGTTTCTACTTGTTTCAGTCTTACAATTTTTTAAGGTAAGGTTTATTTTTATTTTATTTTCTAGTTATTGATTTTAGAGAGAAAGAGGAAAGGCAGGGGAGGGGGGAGCGAGCAAGAGAAAGAATGAGAATTTGTTGCTCCACCCATCTCTGCACTCACTGGTTGACTCTTGCATGTGCCCTGACTGGGGCTTGAACCCTCGACCTTGGCATAGCAGAACGGTGCTCTAACCAGCTTAGCTACCCACTCAAGGCCCATCTTATAATTTTTGCTTTCTAGGCTATTTCTTACATTTTAAGGTAGTAACCTTATGAAAAAATCTGGTAGTTTTCCTTGCGGACAGTAGGTATTTACCATACTTTTCAGACTATAAGATGCACTTCCCCCCCCAAATTTGGGAGGAAAATGGGGGGGTGTCTTATAGTCTGAATGTAGCTTACCTGGCTCACATTGGTGAAATATTATGTTAATTTATATTATTAAATATTTTACCACATTTTTTTGCTTCAAAAATTTTTTCCCTATTTTCCTCCTCTAAAGCCTAGGTGCGTCTTCCGGTCCAGTGCATCTTATAGTCCAAAAAATATGATACTTTTGAAATAGCTTGTTACATTAGGATTTTCTTACAAGAAAAAAATATTGGTCCCTGGAAAACCTTAAGCATGGCTATGTTAGAGTACTTTAAACCTTCTAAAACGTTCAACCATCTTTATACAGGCTCTTGTGCCTGTATTTGTTTGTTTTTTATCACCAAATGGTTTGTGACGGGAACGTCACTGTTCACCTGTGCGGTTTCCTGTTCTAAAAGGCAGACTTCCTGGTTTGACTCAGTTGTACCACTTTGTCTGAACCAGGGGTGTCCAGCCTTTTGGCGTCTCTGGGCCACACCGGGAGAAGCGTTTTCTTGGGCCACACATTAAATACATTGTGACACACAGTCACAAAAAAATCTCATAATGTTTTAAGTAAGTTTACAATTTTGTGTTGGGCCGCATTCATAGCCATCCTGGGCTGCAGGTTGGACACCCTGTTAAATGTAAAAACTTAAAAAGCTGTGTAATTTTGGCGTTCTCTTTCCTAGTCCAGCTTCAGATTAGGAAACGGGGAGCCTTCCTGTTGTGCAGCTCCTGCAGTCCACACCACAGGACCACGAAGTTCAATCATTTTAACCACCCAGGCCTTCGGGTGTTTGAAATAGGTGACCCTCAGGCGTATTATCCAAGACTAATAGTTGGTCCGGCTCTGGCAGTTTTGAGCAAGGCTGCAGTACAGCCTTGTCAGGTGTTCACACCGGAGTTCACCAAGCCCAGCACCTGTCTGCAGGTCTCATGTGTTTAACTGGACATTTTAAATCACCTGCTTAGATGTGTAATTTAACCTTGATGTTGTAGCTATTAAGTTAAGTTTCTTCTTTGTTCTTTCAAACCCTATGTAATATCTGCTTATTAGAAACAAGTGATCTTGAGATGCTTTTCTTTAATGCCAGAGGGTAAATTTAATAACGCAGGAGAAAAAGGAATGTATGTAATTGTGTTAAATTTCTAGGGATGAGAACTCTGTTCTCAGCCTGCAGTTGGTCAAAACTGCACTGAACCCACTGGCGAACATACCTGGCTGCGTCACGACACAGGAAGCCTTTTGTTTGCAGATGTGCTTGACTGTAATACTTGAGCCCAAATAGTTCCTTGGTGCTTGGACTATCTGTTCCAACAGAAACGGGGTTAATAAGATATGGTTAGATCTCCAAGTCCCAGACTTATAGATGCTTTTTTAACCAAGTTAAATGTAGGCAAAAGTGCTATTTATTTGCGATGAAAATCAATGAAAAGCAATTTTTACAGCACTAGAAATTTGACAAGATTGAATAGGGATTGCTCTTGCTTTCATTTGGATGCTGGTACCTGAGAAAAACAAAATAGATTGTGGAAGTCAAAGTTCAGCATCAGAGCTTACCGGGCTCTGGTTCAGACCCTGCCTCAGCCTCATTGTGAAGCTGGCTGATGTCTTCATGCTTAGTTTCATCTTGAAATGGAGGTGCTTAATGGGCCTCCCGGAGGGGGAGCCTGAAGGATTGAGTGGGGGCAGCGTTTGCGTAGGTAGGTGCTCAGCCAAGGAACATGGTGTCTGAAAGGTGGGTTTAGCACTTCTTGGCAACCCTGCAGTTCTCACCCGCTTTTTCAGAACTCTTACACCCCTTCTTCACGTGGAGAGTCGGTGACCCTGCCTTGTACTTCATGGAGAGAAGAGCAGTCATCATACAGGAACCCCCCATCCCTCCCCCACTTACCCCACCGGCTCTTCCCTTTTTCCTCTCTGGCCTCCCTCGTGCTGTAGGGCAGGGACCTCAGTCTGATAAAGGCCTGTCCTGGGGCTTGTACTCTGGGTCATCACCCCCTGCCCCTCCGTACCCCCATTCTTCTCCTTCCCGAATCACCAATGTCTCCTTCTTTAGGGTGATGTCATTAGTCCCTGGGACATGTAATCATGCCTTCAATCACCGTTTTTGCCTTCAATACCCTTTTATTAAAAAATAAACTTCCTTGACACCATGTTCCCCTCCTGATGTCACCCCCACGTCTGTTCCCTTTGCAGCTAAATTTCTTCCTTTTTTTTAAGATGGTTATAATGTTTACTCATTTATGTAGTTATTTAAAACATTTTTTTTAATGAAATTTACTGGGGTGACATTGGTTAATGAAATTATATGGGTTTCAAGTGTACAATCCCATATAAAAATCACCTGTGCGTTGCACTGTGCATTCACCACCTGGAGTCAGACTTCCTTCCTCCCGTCGCGTCTATCTGACCTGGACGGTGCACTTCGGTAACGCGGCGGACGCATCCTTGTCTCGCTCCGGAGGGGCACACTCATCACCACCTCCCTCACCTCAGGTGACCCTCTCCAACTGTCATCTTTCTGTCCTCATGCTGGACCTCAGGAAACACTCAGTGTACTTAAATCCAGCGTACATTTAGCGAGTGTGAGCCAGACAAGAGGAAGACACCCAAATCCTTGCCCCTGTGGCACTTACCTCTGGAGTGGGGCATGGTGGGCAGGAAACAGGTCACAGGAACGCATGGTTACCAAGGGTGCCGGAAGGCGTGCGTGCTGGGCACACAAGGCTGCAATGGGGGACTGCAAGTGGGGGCTTTCCAGACCCTGCTGAGCAGCGACTTGAAGGGGTGAGCAGCCGGCCGCACGGTGGCTGGACGGTGCGTCCCAGGCAGAGAGAACAGCCGTGGAGTAGCGTCAGCAGCCCTGTGACCTTTCCTCGTTGCTGAGATCCCTTGTCAAGGTCACCCCTGTCCCTTCCCCATCAACACCCCTGCCAGGAGGAGACCCCAGACAGCCTTCTCCATGCCCACGATCCCACAGTGCTTTCTGTACCTCAGCTTCTCCCCACTGTGCCTGGGACGATCCTGGTGCAGGTGCAGTCGGCCATCCGCCAGCGTCTGCTGAATGAGTGACTGCCCTTCTGGTCCTTATTGCTAATAAGAACCTTGGTTGCTTCTGAAGGAAACTCCATGGTACTTCTAAGGACTTGAGTGAGCATTGACAGTTTTTAAAATCATTTTACAGTCACTTCAAACTCTTGGATTCTCTTTCCTTGGTACATTTCATAGAGTCGTAAACATGTGGAAATGGTCTGGGAAGCTCTCTGGCTCAACCCCCTCACTTAACAAACAGTAAATTGGGGGAAATTAAGTCCCCAAGGTCACAGCTCAGGGTCCCTGCACCTCTAATGGGCTAACCTGACTAGGTGAGTAGCTTCCACATGCAGTGTGTCCCTGTGCTCTGACACAGTGCTCTCTCTGGACTGTGGGCTGCACCCTCATAATGAGGGTCCCTGGGACTTGTGTCCTCTCTTCTTGCACCCATTCCTTGGACCACAGGCCTGGAAAGAGAGCCCAGCAGCAGTGCCCTCTTCTGGAGCCCAGTCAAGAACAACCGCTCTTTTCTGGTCCCTGATGGGACCCAAGCTCCCTCGAAACTGTGTAGAACTTTCTGCTCATGTACTTCTTGATTGCTGGGCAGGGGCTCTCAGTTTTTGTTAGCTTCTCAGAGGAGTGGCTGCCCTCGTTAAGGCTAAGGACCCTTGTCAGAGAGCACAGGAAACCGGCCCTCTGATGTGATGGCATCGGCCCACTCAGCGGCTTCAAAGCTGTTTGCATTTCTTGTCAGCGTTTAAGTATGGATGAACAACATAAATTTCCCCACTTTTTAAAAAATGGCGTGATGTGGCAGGGCTGCACTGGATGGCGTCCCCATGACCATGACTGCTGGAGCGAGCAGCCATTCGGAGAACTCAGCCCTGTCCTCTGGCCACCTCTGTCATTGCACCCGAGCTGCTCGGGACCCCCCAGCCCCTCCAGGAAGCAAGCAGGCCTTTCCCGTCTGGGCGGGCACTTGAGGAGCCTCATGCAAACTGTTCACATTGTTTTGCAAGTTTCTTAATGTGCTTTATCTGCTGCCCTTGGTGTGCTTGCTTTGTTTTAGGTGTGCGCACGATGGAGGAGGCTCCTGTTTCCTCTAGTGCGTATCCCGGGAAGGAAGCCCTTTTTAGCCGTACCCACAGTAGGGTGTTTTGGCTTACACGTGCTGGCATGCCAGGACAGGAAAAAAACCAAAACATTAGAGTGAGACTCGAAAGAGAGGATTTGAGGTTTCCTCTGTCACCTGTTACCTTTGTAACCTGGGTGGAGGCCAGACGCAACAAGTGAGCACTGTGGGCAAGTTAATCAGTAGTTGTTACCTCTTCAAACCTGTCCTTTAAATAGTTTTTTTTTTCTTTTCACTTGTTTCTGAATCCTCACCTGACAATATGTTTATTAACTTGGGGGAGAAAGGGAGAGAGAGAAACATTGATGTGAGAGGGAAACATCGATTGGTTGCCTCCCGTACGCGTCCTGACTGGGAGTCAAACCCACAACCTTTTAGTGTATGGGATGACGCTCCAACCAGCTGAGCTGCTTGGCCAGGGCTTTTTCACCTTTTTAAGTGGAGTGGGGAGAAATCCATTTTCTATGAATAAAAATGATATACTTCTTTTTTTTATTGCAACATATTCCTAATAAGGAACTTGTTAGTAACATATTTATACTTATTTGCAATTGCCTTTCCTTTTTTTGGTCACGAATAACTCAGTTGAGTTAGTCATCCTCTAAGGAGAAAGCTAATTTGATTTAGGTGGATGTATTTTTAAATTCCTACTCTGAATGTGTTTAAGGAGCCACCCCCAAGCCCTGCTGCTTTCTCTCAGCAGTGTTTCCCTTTTCTCTTTGGTTTTAGTTTTGTTTTTTATGGGTTTCAGCATCAGAGCACTTCTTGGGATGCGTAGTGAAAGGTTTACAACTTAGACAATAGAAGAAGCCACTTTTTCCTGGGAGACCGCAGCATGCCATGCATTATTTGGAATCAAAATTTCCATTAGGTGGCTGCACTCAGGGTTGGTAGTCGTTGAGATATTTGCCATCTGTTCTGCGTGTAAAACATTTTAACAAAGATGGGCTGCCACTGGGAAGAAGTGTTTTAACTTCCGTTCATTGTACTTCTGCTGCGTTGTGGGCATCACCTGTGTCATGGATTATGTAATTGGTGGAGGCCAAAGTTGAGCAGCGCCTTGCTTGAGCTTCACGCCAGCGATGATCTTCCAGATTCGGGTGCCAGCAGCGTTTTGGATGGCAGCCCTGCCTCCAATCCAGCCCTGCTCCTGGCAGTTCACTTAACCCCCAGAGGCAACTGTAAAATGACACTAATGGCATTTGTTGTCTCTGCTCGTCTGGGTCTGGAGGACCAAATGAACTCATGTACATGAAGATATTTTGTACATTGCAAAGGGCTGCAAAAATAACTCAGGAAAGGGCTGTCAATTGCTTGTGTATCTCGTACGACAAAGGTAATATTTTTTGGCCCAGAAAGGGAATGAAGATAAGATCATTTCTACTGATTTAAAAGACAGAAAAATTTCAAGAGAAGGTTTGTTACTTGTGAAAGAGACTGTTTGGTCAAAGGCCAGTAAATTAAGAGTTCAGCAGAGGGGGGAGTATGTGTAGCGTGGAAAATACGGTGGCTCCATCCTTGTTCTACTTGTCCCCTCTCTTCGTGCCCCCAGAAAGGGCGTAGAGAAAAGGGCAGCTGTGGAAGAGACCCTAAAGCAGCCTGGGACATCTTGGTGCCTTTGCAGAGGACAAAGGGAACAGTCATTCATTGGTGTCTCATGTGCTGGGTCCTTGCCAAGAGCTGTGGTCATAAGCTCTCGCTTTACCTTCACATCCACCCTGTGAAGGAGTGCTGTGTCCATTCTGTGTGAGAAAACCGATCTCTGCAGATACAGGCGGACCTTTTGTCCGACTAACTCTGCTCCTACCCGCTAGGCTGTGCATCCTGTGAAGCAGCGGTCCCCAACGTTTTTGGCATCAGGGACTGGTTTGGGGGAAGACAATTTTTCCACGAACTGGCGTAGGGAGATGGTTTCAGGATGACAGAAGCGTATTACATTCAAGCTCACCTCCTGCAGTGCGGCCCAGTTCCTGACAAGCCCAGACCAGTACTGGTCTGTGTCTGTGGCAGAGGTGGGGGACCCCTGCTGGAAAGGGTTTATCTGTGGCTCGGGGTGAGCATATGCATCGTTTGGCTAGTTCAGCCCCAGTTTATGTTGTTGTCATGGAGTACTAATTAAGAGTGTCCTTTTTCACTCT